>PVJO010005578.1:0-97125 GCA_004026905.1 Hystrix cristata | reverse complement strand
CAGTCTGGGTTTTGTTCATAAATTTTTTTCCTACCTCTATGTCTTCAAGGGTTCTTCCTATTCTATTCTCTAGTAAATTTAATGTTTCTGTTTTAATGTTTAGATCTTTGATCCACTTTGATTTGAGTTTAGTACATGGTGAAAGACATATATCTAGTTTTAATTTTCGACATGTGGTTAGCCAATTTTTCCAGCACCAACAAATGGACATATTTCATTGTGACATTTCCATCTATGTGTTAATTGTGTTTTAATCGTATTGTGTACAAATAATATAAAATTAGCAGATGAGTTTCTTTTTTTATTTTTTTTTTATTATTTTTTACCAAGAACATGTATTGGTACATTGTATGCATAATGATCATAATCAACATGGTTATTTTGTACCTGTACATGATACATCTTGGTTTTCCCCCCTCTTCCCCCCTTCCCCTCCCCTCCCTAAAGGGCAGATGAGTTTCTAATTCACGAAAGAATGGTGAAAGAAGATACAGGAATGAAGCTTTAATTGTCTACAATTCTAATGGTTTAGGAAAGATCGTGCTGTTAGCTCATGTCCACTCCAGATTACTTAAGAAATGTGTGTTTTCACAAATAATAGACTCTTATTTCTTAATATCCCTCTTGTCCTTTGCCTGAGCCTAATTCCTAATTAAGGACACTATTTAGTCCTCAAAAATGGTACAATAGATAAACATTCTTGATCTGTCATTTGCTCAGCTGCAGATATTGATAAGGTAAAAATAAATATGTTAAGTACTATTTAGCTCCACTAAAAGTTTAGGACTCTGTTTCATAAAAATCAGAGGTGGACCTCAGACATGACCTTGGGCTTGGAGAAGAGAGTATTCCATTTTCCTTGGTTTTAGATACTATATTCAATTCATTTATTCTCCATCAACTCCTTCTCGTATTTTGGGTTTTATTATATCCTTTACAAATCTTTGTATATTCCTCTCTCACGGCAGGTATTTTTATACATACTCATCAGCTTTCCTACTAGACTGTTAGATTCTTTTTTATGCCTCAGGATTAGGTGGTCAGTTACTAAAAAGATGAATACTGAGATATGGCTAGTGCAATTCAGTGGTGTGGTGATAGATAGTCTCTCAAAAAGGCTGACTTGGAGTCCGGGGGATCAGGGACCATAAATTCACAGGATATGAGAATCATCGTGGAATATGAGTTGGTAGAAGAAACCGATTATACCTCTCTTCTTAAATTTCATTTGCAATGTTTCAAAATGATGTGATAAAAAAGATTAGGATTAGACTGAACCAGACTCTTTCCAAAGTTTCATTCTAATGATGACAATACCCTCTGGGTGAAACAGGCCAGCTTCTTACCTCTTCGGCCCTATCTCCCCTGTTGGACGTGGTAGGACAGCGCCTACCTTTCAGGGTTCCGTGAAATACCACATGTAAAGCCTTCAGTGAAAGTGCAGCAAAACTTACTCTTATCTCCTCTGCTCTCCTCCAAGCAGTTTCTTTTCCCTGCTGTCTGAAGTACAGAAACTCAGCTTTGCTGTCAATATCTAAGCAGCGACAGTGTCAAGGACCAGTCAGCCGTCTTGGGGAGGAGTGTTTTGCACAAATTCCCCAGCTGCATTTTTTCATGATAAGAGGTTTTTCCTCAGAGGTGATTTCTACATAAATCAAAATTATTCAAGAGGACAAAGACATTGCTCATCTTCTCTTTGCTTCTTGCTTTCTTGGCCCTTCTGGCAGCTCTACCAGCATTTTCTACACATGCTTTCCATAGCGTAAAGCTGGCTTTGGCAAGTAGATAATGCATCCCTACCTAGCTGATTCTCTCAGTTTTCAAAGGGATATCCTCTTGATTATGTTTTACAAACATTTAAAGTGAATTTAATTATGGTAAAACACGTAACAAAGCATTTGACGACATAAGCATTGTAAGTGTACAGCTCTGTTGTGTTAAATGTTTTCACATTGTTGTGTCGCGGATCTCCAGAACTTTTCATCTTCAAAACTGAAACGCTATACCTAGCAAACCTTCCTTTCTCCCCCAGGATCTTTGCTTATATTTTTCAATTGTTAATTTTGATCTAGTTTCAGATATGGTTATACAGAAATGTGTATGGTAATTATGAGCCTGTTTATAAAATAGCTATTTTTCATTGCAAAACACCTATGTTCACAAATGTGGTATATAAAATGCACATTTTCTGCTACACATAACATTATTAGTGAGCAATTACCCGAGAAATGTGGGAAGTTAAAGCTTACCCGTAAGATGCTGGGAGAATATACGTTTTTAACCTTGGGCTCTGATTTGGTTGCAAATGGAAGATGGCATAATGTGTAAAGATGGTTTTCCTAGAAGATGGTGATTATGTTGGAGACAACTAGATTACACGCTCTTTAGCCATGCAAAGTGATTCTTGAAATACTATCTGGATAATTGAGGTCAAAGCGATTTTTTGGCATCTAATCTACCGCTTCTCTGCCTCATTTGGCATATTTAGATACATCTTGTACCAGTATTTGAGGGAAGTTTATTTTATTTGAATAACTTACAATTTAGAACATTAATTGCTAAGCAAGTAGCACAATGAAGCTGCTGAATGTGAGAAAAAGAGCTTTCAACAAAGAAAAAAGAATTTTACTTTAAATCCTTAATTCTGGGCTGGGAGTTTAGCTTAGTGTTAGATTCTTGCTTAGCATTCACAAAGCCTTTGGTTCAATCCATCATACCACAAAAAGAAAAGGAAAAAGAAAAAAAACCAAATCCTTAATTCTTATTACATATGATCATATTTCATTTCAATTTCTGGACTCATCTGCTAACTTTCAGTGCTGATTTTAGCTGGACATATAAATATTGTAATCATACCTATCTGGTATTGGGAATGATTTTCCTTCCTAAATGCTCATTAAACATTTATTTTTCTTTTATCTGCATTTCCCATGTAAAAACAAAACAGTTTTTAAACACTAAAATATCATTTTAAAGAGGACTTATTATTATATATCCCTGAAAATGATTAAAAATAAAGAAGTAATGTATCAAATACTGAGAAAAAGTTTAAATTCCATAATATGAGCATTTAAAAAACTTCCATATATATTTTCTTACTGATACATTTTACCACAGTAAACATAATCATAAAATTCTTAAATTTATTACTATGCCACCTTCTAAAACCACAGTAGACAGTGGGATTCACTGTTGCATTTCTTAAAGTCAAATCATTTTGACAAGCTAAGGTCATGTCAGTTCAAACCCCAAAATGTCCTCATCCCCTAGGAAACCGGGACATCATTAATATTTTTGTCAAGAAGGACTTGTGAATGCTGCAGCCCTTCTCAGAGATAACGTGAACGGTGTATTCCACCGTGTGCCGTGAAGGAGATTAAATATCTTGCGCAGAGTTGGTTGGGGACCAATTGCCGGCTTCTTCACGGTGTGAACTCCTGATTGAAGCACCAGCTGCGATCCAGGGTTTGAAAGAGACCTTGGAAATGGCAAAGCGAGACCCCGCGTTCAGAGCTGACAAAACCAAGCTGACAGAGAAGCAATTGCTATTCTTCCCGATTGCTCGTCGTAGGGAATGTCATTGACGAAAAGAAAAGAATGAGAGAGGGGAAGAAGAGGCTTTTGTGTGATGCGACCTGACAGACCTGAAATCAAATGATAACGCCACTGAAATAGGGATTTTCTTTTTTAGTCATTGCATTAAAGACAAATATTGTCATTATAGGCAAAATTAGTGGTAGGGAGAATACTTCTTTCTGAACTTATTTTCATTAATGTTAGTGCATTTTACTTGGCTTAAAATATTAATTTGAGATATCCTTGCAGCATTTCTTGGCTGATAGGAGTAAGCAGATTCCAGAGAGATCTAAATTATACACAAACTGTCACCCTGCATAGCTTTAGAGTTTAAAATGCCTTTGTTAACACTCAGGAATGAGAGGCAGTCATATCTTCCCTGGGAGAGCTGCTTGGTTTTTTATTATTTTAGCTTCTAAACACTTAAATATACTTTTCTCTCTTTTGCTAACCTTAGCCATTAAGAAAAAAATGTGTATAAGGCAGTTTTAAAATTTTGTTTGCAGCAAAACTGTTGATATGTCCATTAGGAGTCCCCCAGGATAGATTCACTTTCAGATGTGCAGCATCATCACAACCACACCCAGGGCGCCCGAACCGGTCCTTGGAATCAGATACTCCCTAACAGCCAACCACAAGACAGCAGTCTGCCCACTCACAGGCTCCCCGTGCCCAGAGGCACTAGATCAGCGATGTGGAGAGTGTGCCATGCAGTGCCAGGCCATTAATGGAACAGCAGTGCTCCGTCTCTGTCAAAGGCCCACGTGGAGGGCAGCAAATTATCCTCAGCCATTAAGCACAGTCACAAAGCGATAGCCCCCAGTGGACTCCAAGACAAGTTGGGAAAGCTCGTGCTGAAGACAGAATCAGACAGATTTGAAAATCTGTCTTGCTAAATTCAGTGCACTCTGGACCTTCCTTTTAACCTCTGAGTTACTTCTCTAGATGCCAGTCAGTCAGTTACACCGTGTTTGATTAGTGGCAGAGGGCTAAGATGATGAATTTCTGAACATTCAGTTGTTTCAATAAAGATAAGAGCAAAGTCTGTGACGTTATATTCTGGCTCCTGTCTACAAGATAATTTTGAATGAGGCAGAGTATTAAAATCCATTTGTTTATTCTAGTTTCTACTCTTTTTAAACTTTGATGAGTGTCTATGTTGAGTGAATCAATACTTTTGCTGACATACGCACGGTAGCACTTTTAGCTGGTGGTTTCTTATGGGACAAGTCTTGTAGGAAGCTGGATGTCATCACGTGCATTCTCTACACTTGAGCCAGGGAAGATTCCAGCCCTCTCAGAAAGAGTTCTGCTCTCCTGCTCCTGATTTGCTGGCAATAGACCTTCAGCTAACAGTATATCTGTTCAGCCGAAGATGGAGTGCTAATCTAGAGGGACTGGAAATGGCTCTGTCATTTTCTAGATGACAGCTCCTATTTTCCACTGGCTTCTGGCACATGTGCTATCATCCATCTATGTCAAGAAGACACTTGCTTATCTGGTTGCTAGAAATGCTTTTGTTAAAACCACATAACTGCAGTTCATCAGTCTTGTGAGTAAGCTGTTGATTTTGCTAAACTAAGTTTAAATTCCACTGTGGTTTTCTGATATGACACCTATTTTTATTTGATAGTGTCATGATTATTTATAGTATCTTGGAAGCATACTGGACTTTAAAAAAAGAAAAAGCAGGTTAATAAGTTGACTGGCGTAAAACAAAAACTTTAGGACCATGATGTGTACACATCAAATTTTATTCTTCATTTTTTGGGGTAACAATCAAGAAATTCCCTGCAAAAGAAGAGATGGAAGACGACTCAAGACCATAAAAAACAAAATTCAGTGCAAATAATGTACATGTCACAACAAATGAAGCAAGCATTTAAAAATGATAAAACCAGTCATCTAATTATAACTTGTGAAATCTATCTCAAATACCAAAGAATTTCATCTAAAAATAACCTTGATCCATGTGCAGAAACGAAATTTTTATTCACACTGGAAAGTATTTTTTTGATATTATTTCATTTGATTAATCTGCTCATACGCTTGCAGTTTGATTAAGACTTGACCATTCAGAATTTGTGTAATTTTTTTGCAGTGCTGGGGATTAAGTTCAGAACCCCGCATGTGCTACACAAGCGCAGCACCCCTGAACTGCAACTCCACCCAGAGCGAGTCTGAGTGGCCCACACCGGCCCCAGCCATTTAGGTAGTCTCTGAAGGTTCATGTCCACCACAGTCGGCTATGACTGGTTCAGATCTTTTAGTCATATTTTAACTCTTAGCCAATAACGTTGTTAACAGTGCCCAAGGCAAGGACATACAAAGTTATTTAATGAGTGGTATCTGGATGTTGAGACCATGTTCTCTGTCTGGCTGGCCTTTTTCATATTTGTCAAGTTGGTTTTTTTTTTGTTTTTTGTTTTTTGTTTTTTTTTTTTGGTGCTGGGGATTGAACTCAGGGCCTTGCGCTTGCTAGGCAAGCACTGTAACCACTCACTCCCTCTTTTTCTTCTCTTTCCTCCTCTTCCTCATCCAAACAGAGACGCAGATTCTCCCTTATACTGCTGAGAGTCTACCGTGTGGCCTTGGATTGATCAAGGAGGAAGGGAAAGAGGAAATTTCTTGTGGGACTTGCTTTCTTTCTTTCTGGATTTTAAAAATGAGTGGCTATGACAACCACCAGCAACATGGCTGATAAGAGCTATTTTGAGATTTGCTGCCCATCAGAAGCCTTGTCTTCGTAGAAATGATGCAAAGGGCTGAAGCTAGTGCCACAAAGCTTTCTTGAGAGGTTCTAATTGTGGATGGGAAATTAGGAAGTGGCTTCTGGGTGTAAAAAATACCCAGAGTTCTCTTTTAGGGTCGTTTTTCTTCCATTTTCATTCATTTTAACTAGTGAAATGGATAGTGAAAAAAGGATATGGACTGGAATGGTGTTTATATTAGAAAATGTCCTCTATTCTGCTCTTTTCGAATGGGAATATTTGCTCTATATGTTGATACTATGTAACTTTTTTTTTTTAAATTTATGCTCACAGCTAAGAGTTCACCATGAGTCTCAGAGGAGACTTTGGACTTGGACTTTGGAGTCATGTTGAAACCATTAAGGCTTTGGTAATTCCTGGAGACGGACTGAATGCATCTTGCATGATGAAATGAGTATGGGCCTTTAGGGGACCAGGGGTGGGCTGCTATAGCTTAGATAAGAAGTTCCCTCAAATGTCCCTCATGAGTACAGAGATTGGGCTTTTGCAAAGCTGTTGGATCACAATGAGTCCATAACTGGATATACCGTAGGAAGTGGGGTCATTTGGAGGCGGTGGATTACTAAGAGTGTGACTTTAGAGGAAGAATCTCTTGCTTTGTCTTTCTTCCCCTGTTCTCTGCTTCCCAGATGCCATGAATTGAGCAGATTTCCTTTGGCATCCCCTTCTGCCATTGTCGGGAGCCAAGAGGCAAGCCACTTCAGCAAAGTCCAACATAATCCGTGACTTCCGTATTCCCAGAGCCCGCGCGCGCCAACAAAGCCCGCGCGCGCCAAGTTCAAATCTCCCGCGTGCGCCAATGGTAAAACCCAGCCCACTTCCCTGTTGCTCATATCGCGCCACTAGCACAGAGCCAATCAGCTCGCGACAAGTACCTTGCCACCCTATGACTCATCTGACCCTGCCCCTGCCTGCCTTAACTGTATATAACTGACTGGAACAATAAAAATTTTTTGAGGCTTGATCAGAGTCCTTGTCTTGCCTCCACTTCTCGCGCTCCTTGTCCCTTCTCATTCTTCTAGGTGGTCTCCTCGGCCCCCGTTGTTGTCCCGCTGGTCGGGACATGCCATGATGCTTCTCTCTTGGAATTAGCTCACGTGGACTGAATTTTGGAAATGGAGCCAAAATAAATCTCTTCCTTTAGTTTATATGTGTCAGGTATTTTGTCCCAGCAATAAGAAGTTGCCCAGTACACACCTGCAAATCATAAGGTACTACATAGATATGTGGGTGTTAAAAAGAAGTAGTAGGAAGGTTGTTAAATGTGGGATATTCCTGATCAGGGAAGATCTTGTAAAACATGTTCAAATTTGAACATCTTTTTACACATTTTTTTTTTTTTTTTTTTTTTTTTTTTTTTTTTTTTTTTTTTGTGGTGCCGGGGATTGAACTCAGGCCCTTGTGCTTGCAAGGCAAGCACTCTAATCACTGAGCTAAATCCCCAGCCCCTTTTTACACATTTTTAAAGTCTCTTTTATTATCACTTTTCCCCTCAATTTAAAGTCGAGAAATTTATATTGAATCATTTTTTAAAAGATACTGCTTTTTGTTTGGAAGACTAATATTCCTCACAATAGAATATTTGGAAAATAGAGAAGAGAATAATGATGTCACTTTCCATTACATAGACATTTTATGATATGAGTAAAAATGTCGCTTTGCATCCAGATTATAAGATTAACAACTGGCTGAAATGAGTCAGAGAAATTGCTGATTTCTGTAGACCATCCAAGTACAGGCTCGTACGAATTCGGGAGTATGCACAATGTGTGTCCGTGTGTTGGACGTGGTGTTGGTGACAGTTATATGAAGTTAACAGTGACAGTTTTGCACTGCTAATATGAAAACAGAAAGTGTGGGTATGTCCTAGATACATGACAGCACATTATTTTTTTTTTCCAATAGAAACAGATGTTGTGAAGAAATCAAATCAGAAGTAATCTTGATGGAAATATTTTCACTGCATTCTCCACTGTGTAAAGATGCAAATTGATGCAAATTCTTTTTCTTTTTTAGTTGAAACCTCAATTTCTTTGGGAAAATAGGAATAAAATATATTTTAAAGCAATAAATAAACTAAGAAAAATAAACTGAAAGTTAGCGATAAGGGAGGGGAGGAGGAAAGGAAGGGAAAGACAAGAAAAAAAGAGAACAGAAGGAGAAGAAAAGTAAACAAAGCTTTTGTAAACAGGGAAGGGAAGAGGAGTTAAAGGGGGGGAGGGAAACGGAAAAAAAGAAGCAGCAAAATGTATCATGTACAGGTAAAATTCCCTATGATGAATGCTATCATTATGTATCTCTGAAATGTACCACTAAAACAAAATTAAAAACAAAACAAAACAAAACAAAATTGTCCCAGACCTCCGAGCACCAGCAGTTGACTACAGAATGTGGTGACAGCCAAATAAACGCCTCTAAATTTGAATTTGAAAAAAAAAAAAAATTTGGTAACCAGCTACATAGTCAAGTGACTTTGACAAAGGAGCAAAGGTAATATAATGGAACAAGGATAGTTTCTTTTTTTTATTTTTAAACAAACGCAGCTGGAACAACAGGATATCTGCATCCCCAAATCAAACTTACATGGAGATCTTACACGCTTCACAAAAAATAACTCAAAATGGATCATAGAATTAACTGTAAATCACAAAGTTATAAAAATCCCAGAAGACAAGGGAAAAATCTCAATGATCTTAGTTATGTGATGACTTTTTAGGCATAACACCAAGGATGTGACCTGGGAGAGAAACAGTTGATAAGCTGGACTCCTTTGAGATTGAAAATTGCTCTTAAGAATATCAAAAGAATGAAAATACAAGACACAAACTGGGAAAAGCTATTTGCGAAAGACTGATAGGATAAAGAATTATTATCCAAAATATATGAAGATCTCGTCCCCTTCCCTCATGCTGCCAGGTTCGAACCTGACGCCTTGCACATGATAGGTAAGCATTCTTCCAGTAAGCGATACTTCTAGCCCAAGAACTCTTAAACCTCAACAATAGAAGAAAAAATGCAATTTAAAAATGTACAAAAATTTTTTTTATAAAAAAATGCTTTTCATCCTTGACCAACAAAATACCTGATATAACAACTTGAAGGAGGAAAGATTTATTTTTGGCTTATGGTTTCAGTCCGTGGCCACCTGGCTCCATTGCTGTTAGCCCTGTAGTGAGGTAGAAACATCATGGTGGAAGGGGATGGCAGACGAAAGCTGCTTGCCTCGAGGTAGCCAGGAAGCAGAGAATGAAGGAAAGATCCAAAGAGGAAGGGAACAACAATGAAATATGGTCCCCAAGGTCAAATTCTTACGAGCCACTCTCTTTGATTAGGCCTCACCTTCCAAATTTCTCTCACCTCCCATACTGCCATCAAATATGATCTCATCAATGGATCAGTCTACTGATGGAGGTAGAGCCCGCATAATCTAATCACCTTCCAAATAGCTCGCCTCCAACACATGAGACTTCAGGGGATTAGTTTAGATCCAAAGCACAATGGATCTTATCAAAAGATATGTGGATGGCAAATAAACCTAACTTACTTCATATATTATCAGAAAGAATGCAAGTTAAAACAATAATGAATATACCAAACACCTATCAGTATGGTCATAATCTGAACAATGACAATTTCCAATGCTGGTAAGGTTGTGAAACAACAGAAACTCTCATGCCTTGCTGGTAGGAATGCAAAATGATGTAGCCCCTTTGGAAGATGATTCTGCCATTTTTTTAAAATAACGAAACTAAGCCATGCCTATGTAATAAATTTATAATACACCAATCACAGTCCTTGGTTGTGGTGGACTTATTATTGTGGTCAGTTTAAGCAGAAGCACCCAGCTGAATTGAGTCAGTATAGTTCTAGGTGTGGAGGGTCCACCTGAAGATTGTTGTCTACTGAACATAAAGGAGAATGAGATAAGAATATAGTGGTCAGCTGTTTCTCAGGAGAAGCTCTGCTGTGGCTGGTTCTCCCAAAAGGAACTCAGCTGTTCTCATTGCAGAATGAGCTTGGGGCCTTGCTGCCTTTGGGGATGGATGCTGTTTGCTTTGGCGACCTCTGGTCTTCATCTCTGCTGCTAGTGATGTACCCTGGCTCCAGTACAGATTTCTTTAGCCTTTTAGCACAGACACAGACTTACATGGGACAGTGCTGTGGGCTCCCAGCCCTTGATTGGATCTTTTGGGTCTTTAGGACATGCACTCCTGCTGCATTTGGCTTGTATGTGTGAATGCTGTAATTTGTAAATGTCTTGTATTAAATCTGCTCTCTTGCAAATCATTGATTCTAGAAAAGTAACTGAAATATCAGTATTTACCCAAAATAAATGGAAACTTATGTACACACAAAATCTGCATATGGATGGTTATAACATCTTTATTCACAATTGTCCAAATTTGAAGGCAAGCAATATATCTTTTAGTAGATAAACTCTGGTATACATATCCAGATTATGGAATATTATTCATTGCTCAAAAGTAATGGAAGATCAGATAATGAAAATACATGGAAGAATTTTAAGTGCTTATTTCTAAGTGAAAAAAGCCAGTCTGAGAAGGATGTATGATTCTCACATTCTGGGAAAAGCCAAACTTTGGGACAGTAAAAAGGTCAGTGCTTACCAGATGTTAGAGGTGGTTACTGGTAAGTAGGTAGATAAGAGACGATCTTTAGAGAAGCAAAAACAATTTGTAGGATATTCTGATGACATCATTATACATTTGTCTGAACACAAAAATTTACAACACCGAGAACAAACCCCTTCACCGGACTTGAGTGACAGTGACATATCAATACAGGTTCATCAGTCAACACGAACCACCAACCAGGGTTTGGAATAGTGGGAGGCTGTGTATGTGTTGCAGGAAGCAGTATAAGGGAAACTTATACCTTACCATCAATTTTGCTGTGAACCTAAAATCATTAGGCAAAAATAAAGCCTTAAAAAATCTGGCATCTTGATTGCATTCAGTGTAAGCCATCTTATTCCAGTGAAATTGTTTCTCTTTTCATTCACTGTCTGGAACACACTAAAACAGAAATCAAATAAAGTAACAGTAGAACCTCAGGTTATTAGGAACCTGAGCATGTCTTTTGCATCCTTCTGATAAGTTCTGTAAAATTTCCAGTTGCCATTTTCATCTTTCTTGTTCAGGGATATTTAGACAAATGGGAGCCCTACCAGTAAAGTTTTCTTTGTTCGTTATTAAATCATTAATTTGTCAAAGTTTTCAAGTGTTAATCCCTCATGCTTAGCATTTAACTGTAGTTTAAATCAGTTCAATAATGTATCGGTGATAGGTCGGTCAGGGAAGGAGAAGCACTATGATGAATGCATCGCTCGCTCTCTCTCTCTCTCTCTCTCTCTCTCTCTCTACTTCTCTCTGCTCCACTCTTTCATCTATGTACTTTAAATTTTGTTTAAATCTTGGTGTTGGGAGTGGTGAAGATAGACATCCAGCTTTAAAATACTAAGATTTGAAGAATTAAGTTTTCAGTTCTCGCTCCCGCCTCAGTAGTTTCGAGGGTGTCTTGTCAATTGCATTCTGAATCAGAATGTTGGCTTTGTAATAATCTCTGATTCTCTCTTAGAGTTGTAGCTTCACCCTCCATCTCTTTGTATATGAAAAGTCTCATGTGTTACTCATCTTCTCTTAATGTCTTTCCTCTTGTCTTAGATCTGGAAACAGGCTCTGAGGTGACAAATTGCAGGTATAAGGTTATTGGGGAGTAAAGACATCTTTAACAAGGTGACTAAAGAAGAATTGGGCACAAAGAACACAGCTGCAATTGAGGTCTCAGGCATCCTCTTAAGGAGTCTTGGAACTGTGATATCCCTTAAGATTTGTCCAAATCAAGGTCAGGAGACTGGGCCTTTTCAATCCCATTTCAGCCAGTCACTGTACCTTGAGAGAAGGTATGAATTTAAGTGACGCAGTTCTCTGTGGTGGGACAAAGTTGAGCAAAGATCCGAGTTGTGGTCCATGTGTGAGTGCTACTCCCAGCATCAGGTGATTTAAGGTTGGGTCTGAAGAAGGGTTTGGGTGGGCCGTCAACAGTATCGGCTACACTTCCAGGCAGAAATAAGTTGTTGATTAATTTTGTTGCCATTCTTACCCCTTTCCCTGATGTGGTTCCACAGTGGACAATCTGCTCCAATTGGGTTCTAAGATTACAATAGGAATTTATGAAGCCACGCAGTTATTTTTGGCTACATTAAGATTTTATTTATTTATTTTATTATTATTTTTTAAATTTTTATTTACCAAGAACACGTATTGGTACATTGTATACATAGGTATCACATTCATCGTAGTTAATCTGTCCCTGTACATGACACATCTTGGTTCCCCCCTTCTTCCCCTCTCCTCTCTTCCCCTCCCCCCACCCTTCCCTATTTACAGTGGCTTTATTTACATTTTTCCCCCTTTTCCTTTTCTTTTCTTTTTTCTTTTCTTCTTTTCCCCTTCCTGCCTTTCTCATGGCTACATTAAGCTTTGATGTCAGTTTCAAAGCTGTTTCATCATCGCTGTCTTCAGAAAGAAAAAAATTTAAAATTCGAGTATTTCATTTTCTTTATCCACAGATGAATATATCTCAAGAAACAATTTTAGAATGAAGATCTGGGGACCAAATACAAAGTCGATTTCCGGAGATTTGTTACATACTGGTGTGAGGTAATTTATGGGCATATTGCATACCTTCGACAGAGAGGTCACAGTCATGATGAGGCCATGTAAGTCGTAGGGCAAGGACATTCTCCCCAAGGAGCTCGAAATGTTATTTGAAGGTAGAACAGAACTTGCTCAGCTGTAAGTGCAGAAAAAGAAATCAAACTGGCTGGGCAAAATGTGAACTTGCTGACTAACGTGACTGAAAAGTCTAAGGCTGGCTGGATGGAGAGTCCACTGATGTCATCCAGACCTGCTATCTCTCCGTCTCTCCATTTGGCTTTTATCAGCTCCCGCTCTGACTACAGACAAGCCCGCCCCCGATGACCACGATCTTCGTCAGGCTCGCTTCTCCATCCACGGAACACTAAAGATACAGGTCTGTTTTTCAGGTTCTAGAAAACACCAGGCCTGATTCTCACTGGCTGAAAGAGAGTGAATTACCGCCCTAGGGCTTGTGTTCACCACTGAAGAGTGTAACGCACCTACATGACCTTGGTCAAAAAGGGGTGATTTTATCAATACAAACTGGGACATGATTGTCTACAAAGAGGATATAAATACCACATAACAAAAAGAAAAAAGTGGCTTCCCAAAAGATCTAGCCTATACATTTATATTTTTCTTCAAATCGCTACTGTATTTATTGAAAATCTGCAATATCCCGGGAATTGTATTAGATGCTGAGACACTGTAGTACAAGATAAGTCTCTGTTCTCATGGAGTTTCTAGTCAATAAAATAGAAATAATAGAGAGATGAATATATGAAGTGTTGTGCCATTTTTCAATTCATTGTTCCTTTAAATTCTCTTTTCTTTGTCCTGCTTTAAATACTAACACAATACTCGGTGAATGTCTCCCTTTTGCCAGCTGGCAAAACGTTGAGCTTCTGTGGGAAATGCAGAGCATGGTGCTAGAGACTGGGAGACACTTCTGCTCCAGGTCCAGTCCTCCAGTTTTCAAATCTGTCAGTTCTGGTCTGCCCACACACTTCCAGGACTGGCACACCCTCTGCCAATGGACACCTCCACCCACACACATTCTATAGCAAAAGAAAACTGCTTCTAAAGACCAGGGGCAATGCCTGCCTGTTGTCAAGTTTGCTTGCCACGGCCCAGCTGCATGTTCTGTGGCAGCCAGCATCCTCTAGGAAGAGACCTGGCTCTTAGCCCTGGAGCAGGGGGCTCACTCAGACCTGCCCTCTTCATTACACATTCTTCTTGGGCACGGAAGTAGTAGCTGTCCTTTTCCATGTGCTCCATTTAGACTCTTCAGGGTCCTCTTGTACTGTTTTGACCTGTTAATTGCTTCCAACTGGTTAATGAATTTTTCATATTTTCTGACCAATATCTGGTACAGTTTTTGTCTCTTGAATGTACACCAACTAATGTAAGTATTATGAAGTTGTTGCACCCTGAAAAGAAAACTAAGCGGTGTGAAGGAAAAGAGGGATGTTTTTCACATAGGATGATGAGGGGGAAATGTGAAGGCCTCAGTAGAGTGGAGACATGAAACTTTCTGGGAAACGTGTTCTAGCATATACAAAGGCCCCGTGGGAGGAATGAGGTTGGTGTGCCAATGATGAGCAGAAGCCTGGTGTGACTGAAGTTGAGGGACTGGGGAGGAAGCGGTAGGAATCAAGGTCAGGAAGGTAATCAGGAGCTAGATCATATAGGGCCTATCAAATCCTGATAGGAGTTACGTTTCTATTCTTCAGGAAATAGAAAAGTGCTAGACAGTGTCGAATGGAATAATAATATGACCCAACATATTTTTAATAATCTTCCATGGCTTCTGTGTGAGTGACTCAGTTGTGGCAGCTAACGGGGCTATTAAAATAATTCAAGCAACATAGTGAAGGTTTGGACTGGATGTAACAGCTGAAGTGGTCATTTTCTGAATATATTTGTAGGTAGAGCTGAAGAATTCCCCGAGAGATTGAAGAAAATGTGTGTCATTAAATGATATGGGAGGAAATGTATTTGTGGTTTCTGGGGGTCCAATATTTAACCTGGGCAAATATAAACAAACATGTGAAGTTCGAGAAGCCTATTAAAATGCTAAATGGAGGTACCGAGGAAGAAGTTGGTATATGAATGGAAATTCAAGAAAAAACCAGAAGGTGGAAGCTAGAGACGTTTATTTAGGCGTCATTAGTACATAGATAGTTATGTTTGTGAATGACTTTCTTTATGTGGTGAGTATAGACACGTAGAAGAAGTCTGAAGATGGACCCTGGATCTCTTGAATAATTTGAGGTTGATTAAATGAAGAACCATCAAAAAAATGGATGGATGACAGAACCCAAAGAATTACGAGGAGAATCAAAAGAAAGTTATCTTTCAAAAATGAAGAAGGTGCTCAAGAAGGGAAAAATACTATGCATTAATTATTTCTGCTAGTATAAGATGGGATTGGAGATCCGATTATGAGGTCTAGCACTGGGGAGGTCAGTGGTGACCTTGGCAAGCGCTGTTTCATTGGAGAAGTAAAGATTTTTGTTGGACTGAGCTCTCCACTGAGGTGAGGAAAAGAAATGAAGACATCAGTCTCACAGGCCCTCACCATCAAGAACAGTGAAATGAGGTAATTGTTGGATAAACAGGACCAATCAACAGGGACTGTGCAATTATGCTCTCATGGTAATAATACTGGTGCATTAAGAGAGAAAACTGAAGATGCAGAAAAAGGGGAATAAGTGATTGCTGCAACAATATCTTTGAATAGACTAGAGGGGTGAATGCAGTGAGTGGTGGGCATGCTGCTTGGTAGGAGCGCAGATGCTTCATCTGCTGATGCAGAGGATTATATGTAGGAAGATGAATATGCTAACCTAGGGGTGAGAACATGTGGACTTATTTTCTCTGGGTTACTTCTATTTCCTTGGAAAAATAGAGTAATGCCTTTAGTTGAGCTTGAGAAATAGGGAAAAGTTCATTGAGATTTGTTGATAATGTGTAATATGAAAATTAATCTCTGGAAAGAAATGGAAGTATGAATTGACCAGAAAACAGTATAGAAATCAGGACATTGAATGTGATGAAGTTAGACAGCGTGGCCTTAGTGTAAGTGAAATCAAATCCCTGTGAAGGCAGAAATCCTCATTGCCCTTTGCTGTCTCTCCAACTCCCCAAAAGAGTATATCGCAAAACTCGCCTCACAACAAAGCACAGATCATGACCATTTATCCGTTAGAAGTTCTGCCTGTTATCTACCCGTGATAAAACAGAACTAGGACTAGGTTAGACAGCTGACATGAGAATGCGGTGCAACTTAGAAGATGGACCATAAGTTTGTAAGAATCTATTTTTCAGCATCTGAGGTTTAGCTTTCTTGAGCAAATAGAAGAACAGCTATTTGAATTCAAATGGTTTATATTTCCGTGTCGGAAAATAGCTTTGTACAAGACTGGTTTTCCAGACGTAGCAATTTATTAACTTATCCTTTTCAAGTAGTCTTAAATCTTGTGAGTGGGCGGAACTCAATTAACACAAAGGCCACTTTTATGCCCCATGTGGGTTAAAGCATTTGAAGCAGTAGAAGAAAGTTGTATTTGCTGAAATACTTTTTTTTCCTTTGTGGGCTAGGCTTTTTCACAAATATTAACACATTTAATCAATAAATCAATTTAACTCATTAAGTATTTGTGGTAGAATCTTTTATTTATCACACTTTTCCTAGTGGAACCTGCTCATTACTCATCACTTGTGCATTTGATGGCACTCTGATGCCACAGACTTGAAATGCAGGTGATTTCTAAGTGGTAGCCTCCTGGTTGAGTGGGCCAATAAAAATTTTATGGGAGCCAACATGTGAATGCTCGGAAAAAGAAGTCTCTCAATTCACTAAATAAGTATTAATGTGTATTTTATATACTTTAGCCACTGTTTTAGGGTTTGGGTGTAAAAAATGGCCAAAGCATTATCTCTATTATGGTGGAAAATGCTTTCCTCTAAGATTGAGAACAGGTCATGTTATTTAGGAGACCCAGTGGCTATGCTATTCTTGACAAATCTGCCTGAGAATGAAATTAATAAGACAAAAACTGAGCCAAGAGATAGAGAAATACACAATACTAATGTGTCAATCATGGGACATGGGACTTATTCCAGTTATACCATCATAAGGGTTAGATTTAGAATGTCCCCTAGAAGTCTCATGTTTGGAGATGGGGCCTAGTCAAAAGTGGCAAGTCACTAGGCTTTGATTTGGAAGCATGTACTGTCCTCCCTGGGCTCCTTCCTTTTCTCTCTACTTCCTGCCACTGAGATGTAAGCAACTTCTCTCCTCATGCCCTTTCACCAGTGTGTGTGTGGCTACCATGGACTGAGCTCCCCAAAACTGTAAGCCACAATACACCTTTACATTGTTTTAGTTTAGACAGTAGTGTTTTCAAACATTAGAACTGCTAATGAAGAAGAAAATATGTATGTGTATGTAAGTGTGTAAAGACACTTTTATTTAGGATGTCAAAGAAAATTTCCCTAAGGTATTTGAGATGAAGTTTGGGTGGGCATGACTTTCTTAACAAAGTACCAGTACAAAGTTTTTGAAATTCAAGTGTGCTCTTTGTATTCAAATATCATGAAGAAGTTCACAGCGAAGAAGGTTGATGCACTAGGCACAATCAGTTCATAATGGCCCTCTTAGAAGTCTATAAGGAGTTTGGATTTTATTATCATGATATTGGGAGACCACCAGTGGCTTTATTATATAAGAATAAAGTTATTGAGTTATGTTCCAAAACACTTCGTTATGTGAAGATGGATTGCAGTGGCATATGAGGAGCAGTAGTGGGGAAACCAGAAAAAAGTTCATAGTTCAAGAGAGAGATGTGGCCCACTTGAACTGGAAAGGCTACAGCAAAGGAGAAGAGGCAGCCCCTGGGATACGGATTCAGTACAGCAGCCAGCCCTGCCTGATGGACTGAGTACGTGAGCGGAGGAGGACGGGTGAAGAGCGGGAGTGGAGGAACCGACAGCCTTTCTAGGTTTTCAGCATAGGCAGCGGCGTGGATAACAGTATTATTCAAGGTGGTGAGAAGATCTGGAGGAGACAATGCTGGTAGGACTAAGGGTGAAGTAAGTGGATTGTTATCATAATTCTGCTATTGGTTATGCTAAATTTGAACTGTGTTTTTACCTGTGAAAGAGCAGATATTGAACAGACTCAGATTTGCCAGTATAGTGCTTAGGAAAATGATCTAGGCTGGAGATATATATATTCTATTTGAAACCATGAGATATGAAATTTCCAGGAATCAGGCATAAATATAGAATAGGGACAAAGACAGAGCCCTTAAATATAGCAACATTTAGATTTTGGGCAGAAAAAGAGGAGTCAAAAGAGAAAATCACTACTGAGATTACAGGAAATCCAAACAACTGTAATACTCTCTGTGCACTTAGCTGGGCCCATTAAGGACTAGCTACTGACAATCTAGGAAGGTGAAGGCCGAGAATTGAATGTTGGAATTTTAAGTTGACCTCATTAAAAAAAAAAAAGTTTCAATAAGGTGGTGGGAGAGACAGCTGCCTCCATGTGTCAGGGTGAAGAATGCTGGACAAATCAGTACATAGGGACAGAGTGAACAATTCTTTCAGAGGAAGAGTGAAATGACATGGTCATGAGAAGGGAATACATAGTCTAGAAAAGTTCACTTGGAACCAAGAGCCTTGGCCAATGCCATATCTTTACCTTCATTATACAAAACAAATGAATTGGAGACTAGAGAAAATGTATAATCTGCTCAGCAATACACAGCTAATATGTGGCAATATTGCACTTCAAAGTCAGCCTTTATGATGAAGCCATATTCTTTCATACTATATGGTAGTCTTTGCTAGTTGTACTCTGTGTTCAATAGCTAGCACTAACAAGCAATATTGTCATGAACAGTATCTACGTAGTCAATAAATCATTCTATTATTGTTGGAAATGTTATTCTGGCTTCCCAGAGTTTGCCACAGTGTCCAGTATGTTTACTATCCATATAAAGTAGAGAAAGAGCAGCAAGTAGCATGTGCTTTTTCAGCTAGAGTCTAGAGGTCAGTGAAATTAACGATTTAGCTGATGATAGGAAGTATTACAACTTATAATTCTTTGTTTTATTGTGTATAGAAGACACAGGGTCTAAAGTAATTTCTAGGTTCTGGAAGTAAAAAAGCAAGTTAATTTTTTTTCTAAAACTGATAAAAGCTTTTTGTTTACCTATACTCTGGAACTTTATAACTCCTAATTGTCAACATTATTTGCTATAGCCCATAGGGGTACACATTGAAGCAAAAATTCATGGACTAATAATACTCTTATAATTCATCGTCTTGTCCCTTGTCATTTACATTTGTATTTTTAATTTCTTCTCTAACACCTAATCTTTAAATTCACTGTCCTGTGTGTCTGTTTTCTAAGATATATTTTCTTCCTTTAGATCATTAATGTGAATATTTATGGATCTTGATTTATTTCTTTATTTCATATTATTTGTTGAATGTAGATGACCTTGATTTTGTCAGGGATCCTTAATTCTTATACAGAGTTTTGACCAAATAAATGCTTTCTGGCCTAAGCACAGCAGTCGGGTCTAGTAAAGTGAAATGGAGTGCTGTACTGCTGCCGAGTCCCTTTGTGTGTCAAGAGAAACCTTGAGCTGCCTCAACTCCCTCCTCTCTCCTGACCGAGCGGGCAATTGACAATATTCTCTTCCCACACTATTAGGGTCTGGCTTTTTGTGATGTGTCGAATGTTTCAATGGTTTATGCTGTTTTTATTTCAGGGAGGAGTAGCACTTACTAATCTTACAAGAGTGTTGTGAAAATTAATTAGTTAATGTTCACAAATACTTTGAAGATTAAAAGCCTGGTATAAATGCTTATTATTGTTTTATACACACCAAGAGCCTTGTTGGAAAATGTACTTCTCAGAGATGAAAGGATTATGCAACCTGGAGAATTGTAGTTTAGTGCTGTGGGGCAAGCAAACAGGTTACTCAGGATTGCGTATGTGGGAATTATTCTCTCTAGAACACAAATGTCCCAGCAAGGCCTAGAATAAAGTTGTCTGTCACAACCAGCGTTGACTTCCAAAGTCTCTCAGCCAAGATGAATATTATTTCATGATACTGAGGGTGATGATAAGGTTGATGAGTTTCTCAGGTAGAGATGAGAGTAAGAAGGGGAGCTCCAGGATGCTGAAGAGCTGACGCAACTGAAGAGCCCTCACAACCCTGTTTGGTGACAAGATGGAGCACAGATTGACTGGGCTCATGCTTGGTCTGGCTCAACATGCCCAGCATGGCCCCAGCTGAGGTCAGGGCCGTGAAGTAGACTCTGCAGATCTGGAAATGAATATGTTAATCTTGTACACAGCTGGAGGAGTAAACTCAGCTTTACTGTACTCCTTAGTACAGCTTTTCTGGGAAATTGTTACTGTGTGCCCAAAGAATTAAAAGACTACCTATTCTCAAAAGCAATTGTTTTGCCTCCTAGGAATGTACCATTAGGAATATTTACTTGTTTGCTTTAATGTTGCTAATAACTGCAAAATTTAAACAGTGTAAATATCCATCCAATAACAGGGAGCTGATGAATTAAGTTATGGTTTAAATATAAAAGAAAACATTATAAAACCATTAACAATGAATTCCAGATAGTCATTTATTAACAAGAGATATCCAAATTACTTGAAATTAAAAGAAAAATCACCTAAATATATATCATGATGAAGAATTTTGAGTCATTTTTATTCTGTATTTCCTAATTTTTCTACACTAAGTATTTATTGTTATTATACTAATGACACTTCTTTATAAATTTTTTTTTTTACATTTTCATCAGCGTTCATGGGAAAGGGGTTGTACAAAATAACAAGATTGTAAGAGTTGTGCAAAACCTTTGGAAAATATCTGAAATAAATATAAAAGGGAAGATGAAGTAACTCACATTCTATCACAGTTTTTCAGGCCTCTTCTTAACCTCATTTTTTTTTTTTTTCTTCTAAAACTGGCCATATATATTGCTTCTGCTGACCTCCATGACCGATCTTCTTGGGCTCGAGGTAACAACCTATTAGGGCCTCTCTTTGTGCCACTGTCAGGCACTTCCTGATTTTCACCCAGACTGAACCCAGAGACACCGAGGATCTCTGTACATGACAGAAGAACGGACGAGGTGTACAGAGGGGTCGCTGTCTTGAGGGCAAGACGAGAATCGATGGATGCAGTCTTGTCCTTCTCCTGGGAGCACTGCACTGAGATACAGCAGTTCATGTGCCTCTCTGAAGACTCGACCGCAAGAAAGAGTAATTGGTAACACTCCATACAGGTTTCTGGGAAAGAGCAAGCTAAGACACGGTGTCTGAGACATGTGGACAAACAAGCAGTGGATTTCAAAGGAATAATTTATTAGGCTCAATACAACTTAATAATGATTATTTACTGAATAGTTTCTATGTGCCAGACATTCGACAGATTATTTAATTTTCACAACATCTACATTTATAATTGAATAAGCTTTGAACTCAAGAGATAAAGAAGCCTGCCCAAGGTCATAGAGCATGGGACTTGGATCTAGACATGTCTAACATCAAACGCGATGTCCCTCACATCACATGGTGTACAGGTCTTTAAACTCGAGCTACAAAAGAATTTTAATAGACACTTTCCACCTCGGGGATCATAGAGTCAGGCTAAACAACCACAATCAGAACACATAAGGTATCAATAAAGAGTGAAAGAAAGTTGAAGCACTTGGCTAGCATGTGTGAGATCATGGGTTCAATTCCCAGTACGAAACAAAAGCAAAACAAAACAAAACAAAACAAACCCCAAACCTCCAAAAGCAAACAAACAACAACAAAAAAGAGTGGAAGGTGTTTCAGTAAATGTTAAATTGTGTGCCACAGAATATAATTGCACTCAAATTCAGAAATAAAAGAGACATTCAAGAGGCCTGAAGGAATCCTGTCAGGGATTGTGTTGGCTAAAGCTGAATTTTAGGGATGAGTAGGATCTGTGAAGACAGAGGAGAGAGATGGTGAAGATAGATGGTTAAGACTCAGATGACAGAGTAGACATTAGCATGATATGTTCATGGAGTAGACTGAAATAAAAGAGAAATTACCTGTGATGGAATTCATAAACCTGGATGGTAGGGATCCAGATTATCACAGTTTTTGAAAACAAGAGAAGAATTTGCTATATAGGAAAACAGAGCCATTCAAACCTTCTGAGCAGGCGAGAGATACGCTAAGCCAGCAAGTAGAACAATATGCTAGGGAGGGAAAATGAGAAGACAAGGAGATCTGGTTGTTGTGCTAGGACCATGAGATGCTTTTGGTTTTTTGCTTGGTACATGTTCTAAGAATATTTATAAACTAACCTCCACATACTAATAAGAAGCAGCAATTATGGGCTGGTGTGAGTCCTATTTCACAAAAACATGGATTAGAATTTTCTAGAGTCATCTGTTCCAAAGATGAAATCCCTTATAACAGCAACCTGGCTTTTTTTTTTTTTTTAATACTTACCATGTGCTAGGCACTGTGCTAAATTCTTTGCACATCCTCATTCCTTAAGTTTCTTTCATTATCTCCCACTTACACCTGAGGAAACTAACCCCCAAAGAAGTTCTGTAAGGAGTTCAAATTTAGCAGCTAGCAAACAATAGGAGACTGGATTTGGACCTTTATCGGTCTGACTCCTTGGTTGGCAGTGTTCTCTCAACTGTTTTGGAATCAGCCTCTGAAATCCCTGGGAGCGTTTGGGTGACTCATGATGCATGAGTTGTACTTGCTCTCCATGCACATCCCTGTCGATTAATTAAAACGTAAGAACTTCTCGTTCACGAGGATCATAGAAGTCTTTGGGTCAAGGTAGCTGGCTGGCAGCTTCTCCAGTTAAGTTCATTTGGCATTGAAGGGATTTAATTCAGAGCAATTTTCCATCACTCATACACTAGAGCAAAATCAAATAACGAAATTTGCCAATGTACTTAGATCGACATGACTTTTGCAGTTAAAAAAAAAAAGTCTTCACAAAAGAAAATTCTAGGAATTAGAAAATGGGAAGTAGAGATACCTTTTAAGAAAATCGAAGTTTTCACATGGGGAAAATTTTTGAACTAAGGAAAAGGAGTACAAGTAAAATAAATAAAAATTGGGGATTTAAAACAAAAATAGTAATGACTATTGAGTCCTCCTGGAAGCATACATGAGTCGGGTAGATCTTGCACTCAGGGAAACTGGGCAGCAACTTCCCCTGTGCAATTGGAGGCGTTCTAGGAGAGATTTCTCAATGCAATAGGACAGAGCTGCATATTCATAATTACAGGTGCTTGCAATTTCAGCAATTAGGGATTCCTTTCTGTCTTCAAATAAAGGCTTTGGGGGCTTTATGAGTTACTTATTAAAATGCAAATACTCCTGGGAAGCATAACAGCTTGAATTCTTTTCAGATAGTATCTTGAAGAAGATTTAATTTAATCCAGTTCATTGCAGTTTACCTGACTTCAGTTTAATTCATTTGAGCCCCTACTAAGTATGGTGCCCTTTGTTTGATATTCACTATGGGAAGAAAAGATGAATCAAATAAGTTTCACTCTTTTGCAAACTTCCTAAAGTAACGGATAATAAGTATTTTTGCCTCTGTGGGCGATGTGGTCTCTATTGTAACACTTGACTGCTTGTCTCTGGAAAGCAACATTTAAGTCAAAGCTCACAGCCATGTTCCAATGAAATTTTATCAAACAGACTGAGGGCTGCATTTTGACCCTACTCTAGATGCTTATGATCAGGAAAAGATTTACTTAACCTTATTCTCTGACAAAATAAAACCTCAAGAACAATTTGTAGAACATTGCTCTTGACTGGAAAGTCACCAGACTCTTCTAGAAAACTCTCAAAAATATGTAAATCTAGGCATAGGGATTCTCATGGAATTAGTCTGGAGTGTGACTTGTGTACTGAGATCTTTTGAATCTCCCCAGCAGGTATCTTTTGGGGGTACTAATATCCAAGAAAGTTTGAGAAGATTGACACAGGGCCATTCCCGAGAATACTGCTAGATGAAACGAGGCTGTAGCAGACACCGAAGGGCCTGGAGAGTGAAGGTTAGCAAAAACTGGCCATGTGCTTCAGCTCTTTAGGAAAAGAACAATTAGGATGGCAACTTTCTTAACATACAGAGGAAATGTGAGAAACTTTACTCACTTGGAGAAAGTTAAGCAACTGGTGATAGGCTGTTTAAAACGATCAGAGCAGCCTATATCTGCTTAAATCTGGGAAACGCTGTGGCCCCAGGCCACACTCTTGACTTAGATCAGTCATGTCTGTGTGAAGATGTTACCTGGGTTTTCAACCCACAGCAAAGTACCACAAACTGTGATACTTAAAAAACAGAAATATTCCGTTCTGGAGGCTACATAGAAGCCTGAAATCAAGGTGTCAGGAGGGCCACAAACTCTCTGGAAGGTCCAGGAGAGAATCTATTCCATTCTTCCTCCTGCTTCTGGTGGTTACTGGTGAACCAGGGTGTTCCTTGCATTGTAGATGCATGACTCATCTCTGCCTCCACCATCCTGTGCCATTCTCCCTAGAGTGGGTCTTGGTGTCTCTTCTCTTCTTGAAGGACACCAGTCATATTGGATTAAGGGCGGATCCTCCTCCAGTATGACTTCATCTTAACTTATTCTGCAAAGACCCTGTTTCCAAATGAGATCACATTCACAGGACCAGATATTAAGGTCTTAGAGTATCTTTGTGGGGAACACTATTCAACCAAAAAAATGCTACTCCGTGAGCATATTTTTATCCTTGAGTTCGATAATCAAAGGTAGCTTGGCATAGTGGAAAGGTTGTTGGACTTGAGTCCTATGCAGAGATTGTGGCCTCATCTGCAGAATGGGTGGAAGAATCAGGAAAATGATGATCAGTAGATACATGAAGAAACTTTTCAAAAAGAAGATCCCTATAAAATTTAATGTATGAAATATAAAGTGGAACTAAGTAAATTCATTGAACATATGCATATTGTTGGTTTGACAGGCAGTCTGGATTTAGTTAGGAGGCAAGCTCAGGACTATCTTTGTGGCCTCTGCAGTGGTGGACCCGTTATACAGGCCAGGGTTTTTGCTGGGCCACAACTGCTTATTTAACCACAGATCTCCAGCTCTGGGTGTTGTCTGATTGCTTCTGGAGAGGAATTTGACTTTGGAAAGATGCTGCCCTTTTAATTCATAGGGAGCAATAAAACCCCTGTTTTCATTTTGCCAGTATGTTGCAGAGAGGGTGGCTCCACTGGATTAGTCACCTGTTTCCTTATTTTCTCCACCTAAATGATGCATCAGACAGGCCACCTCAGCCACTAAGCATTCTAACTACCGAATGAGAAACTGCATGTCAGGGTAGAAAATTGCAAGAACTTGTGGCTCAAGTTGGGTGAGACATTATGCACAGTGTCCTTATCTGTAAGAGGGACTATGACTACCAACCCTGGGCCAGAGAGTTGCTATGAGTGTTCATTGAAATAAAAGGGAAAATTCACAGCAAAACTCTCAGTGGTCAACAACATTAATAATGCATCGAGACAAAAACTCAGCATTTTAATTTTCTGAAATACAAAGACAACATTAGGACAAGACTGTGTGAAGAGAGCTTAAGAGGCAAAAGACACCTTATAGAATTCTAAAACGGTTACTTAAGGATATCAGCAGTGCTCAGGACGAACGGATACAAAATGCTGACAAGACCAATGAAGTCCCTTCACAAAGCCCTGTCCCCGCATGTGTTACAGCCCCAGCAGGCAGCCCGCCCCAAGTGGCTGGCGTCCAAGCTCCACCGTGGCTGCCAGCGGATACCCAGGAGCCTGCTAGCAAACCTCTCAGATTCCCAGCCCCAGCTGAGGGTCGGTTTCCCAGGAGGTAGGCAGGCATGTGGAGTCACTGCACACCAGGACTCCACGCTTAGCTCCTGATAACCCAGAGCTTGTCTTCCATTTGGAGAGAGTTTCTGTTTTACATATTTACCCTCCTTCTGTGGGCAATACCAATAAAGCAGAAGCAGGCTGAAGTCTGGAGTCTTCCTCTGCTGAGAATTTGAAATTAGTCCAAGGTCCATAGCGAGCCTCTAAATGGCAAAGAAAAAAGTCTGTTTATTCATTTTCTCCCTTTCCTCATGCTCCCGACTTCTGCAGAACTTTTGTCCTTTTTCTTGCTTTGTCACGTTGCCAATTTACCTGTCTCCCACTTACACTGGGATTTCCAGGGGCCTGCAGGGAAGATGAGGAAGGAAGAACTGGAGAGCTAGATCTTCGTGAAAGTGAGAACTGGCGGTTATGTTCAAAGAGATGACGTATCGTTTACATGTGTATGCTTCCGTGTGTGTGTGTGTGTGTGTGTGTGTGTGTGTATGTGTGTTGAGAGTATTTTGAGGCCTGTTATTAGGGAGAACGAATCAAGATGAGGGACTCTCACTCAAGCACAATAAAAGAGAGGAATCTGGGCTCTGAGTTGCTGTCAAGCCAGCCTTCTTCTTTCTTCCTCCCATCCCACGCTTTCTTGGGGTACAACTAGGAGGAGGATATTAACTGTAGGGTAATTAAAGTGCTGAGTATGAAAGGGTGAAATGAAAGGGTAGAAAGTTGAATTAGCAGGGGCCCGTTTCAAAATGCAGGTGAGCTGTCAGCCCTGAAGCAATGAGGAAAAGAAAACCAAGCCATTGTCAACCTGTGATGCATGATGATTCTTATTTCCTTATTCTGTCCCAAAATTTGGATGCAAACCCAGCCTAAGGCAGCAGGACACAGTATAGCAAGGGGGATCTTTTTCTTTTTTCCATTTGTTGGGATTCTCAGATAAACACCTTTGGATCCGATGCCTAAGACATGAAAGAGGACAAGTTGTCAGTGAGAAATAAAGCTACAGTCCACACGTGATTGCCTCAGACCTTAAAATGTTTAGGATGTTTGTCCTTGGATGAAATTGTGACTTGGGAAGTATGAGAAAACCTCTTCCTAGATCTCTGGGTGGAACTCATTAAAAGCATTTTATGCACTTGTTAGAAAGTGTTCTTTTGATTTTTCCAATTTCATGTAATGCCAAACATAACACTTTGTTAAAAATTAACCATGAGAGAGGTGTCTGGAGAGGTGCTAGGAGGAAGAAGGGTGTGAGTGTGTGAGCAATGTAAGAGGCAGAGGGTGAGGTGTGGCTTAAAAGGAGCAGTGAACTAAATTTTCTACTTTTAGAGGATAGTGAGAATGCCCTTTTCCAGAGATGAAAGAAGGCTTTTTGAGAAAATGCCATTGAAGTTAGCCTTCAATGATGAGAAATGGAGGTTGAGGGGAGACAGTAATTTGAGAAGAGCAGAGAAATTAAAAACTATGTACATGGATTGTCATTTGTAAGTTGTATATAGTCAGTTTTGGACAAAATGCAGGCAAAGGTAGATTGCTCATGTCAATTTGCTCAGCCCTGGCTGTACATGAGGACCCCTGGGTCGGTGTGACAAACCCCGCTTCCCATGCCGTATCCTCACCTGGGTGTGGAACTCTCAGGATTGCACCCAGGCGTCAGCATCAGGTGCCTGCACCTTCTGGCGAGGGGGAACTTGGGCCTAACCGACAATTACAACAGGCCCTGATCCCATGGTCACTCGATACAGCCTAGAGAGAAATATTTCCTGGGGAAGAATTAACAACAGTTGACTAAACCATCCTGAGAAGCATCATTGAATGGCTTCCTTATTCACCTCACAACTACGGGAATAGTACTAGAAAAATGGGACTAGAAAAACAGACCATGGCCGATTATTTTACTGTCAGACCAGGAAGCATGAGTTTTATTCATCAGGAAATAGGCAACTCAAGCAGGAGGACCAGGATCTCAGCTAGCATTAGAGAGTTGAGAACAGAAAGTAGATGAATGTGAAATACTGAGGAAAAAGAACCGGTGAAACTCAGTGTGGTGACAGCCCTCCCCTTAACAGTCCTCTGGTTTCCTGACAACTCTGAGGGTTAGACATAAGTGTGTCATCTGCTTTTTGGAGAAGCCAGAAATGAGTTGGGGCAAATGCTACTTCAGCACAAGTCAAGGATAATCTGTTGAAAGTGGTAAGGGAGAGGATGTGGTAATGAGAGTGTATGGTTTTCCCATAAGGACTAGATGAAATGATTTTTGAGTGAGTTTCAATTTTGGAGATGTTTGGTTGTATTTAATTACAGATTCATTTGGGGAGAAGAAAAGAGTTACAGCTTGGGGGCACTTGTCTTCCTCAGTCCTTACCCAGGGGACTGACTTTATAATCTTTTCTGAAACAAAAAGAAATAATTTCATGATGTAGCATGGTATGAAAATCATGAAGGGGTTTTCACGAAAGAAGGTGTGGTCAGATCTAAAAGATGATGAACAGATCAGAGTTGGCAGCAGATTTTTATGTAAAAATGCAGAACATCTTGTAAATGATCCCAAGTGGCAGCAGATTTTCAGGCAGAAATCATCAGTGTGGCAGGGCCTCATGGAACTTATGTTAATACTTGTTTTTCTTCTTGGAATTTTGGTATGTGTTAGGCAAAGGGCACCTAGATAGATAAATTGGGCAGTGAGAGTCTACTCGCTTTCCTTGGTAGACACCATTTCACACATGTTGCTGCAACTCATTTCTGGAGAAAATTGGTGTGTCTTCTGTGACTCTGCTGGGACAGGACCTTTAGAAGCTCGTGTCTGCTTCTCCCGGGCCTTACCCTGTGTACCATCTCCTTCGCTGAGCTTACCTTGTATCCTTTTGCCGTATTAAAACATAGCTACATAATGAGTCCTGTGAATCCTGGTAAACCAACAAATTGAGGATGGTCTTGGGAGTCTCTGGCATAATATAAATAAATTTGAGACCATCAAGAAAAGAGAAAAATAAGGAGATTTTGAAGTAGTTCATTTTAAATGCTGTACATTTTTCATAATAGCTGCGGTAAGTGGATCTATATGCTTTTGAATGTAGAATGAAGGATTTGAGTTGTAGGTGTCCATTTAAGCTTTCTGATTATGGCTGAAGGTGAAAGTTAGTGTTTTTTTTTCATTCTTTAAGGAAGTAAATGGTGAACTCACTAAAAAATGCTAATCGCAAAAACGAAATTTGAAAGTAGCAATTCCTGAGTTTTTATGTTTGTAAAATTTCAAAACTTCATATTTTGTGTCTGTTGTCACATATGGAACCCTGAGGATCCTGCCAGTGACTGGCTGTACAAGCATGGTGAAGCTGGCCCCTGCCTCTAGCCCTTCCTCTGCCCACTAACCCCCATGACCTAGTAACATTCAAATCCTCTGAGAGCTTTTCCTATATGCTCGACACTTGGTTGGGCCCACTCACTTGATGTTCCTTCCTTGTGGTCCCTTTTTGACATGCAAGGAGTGCTTCTCTCAGACTTATGAATATAATGCACACTGTATCACGGAGCCTCTCTTATGCCCCCTTCATGACTGCAGTTTTGCCATCACATAAAAGAATACAGAACGATACCAATAAATGACATTTATTTTCCCACATCTAATTCCAACATACTAAAAAAAAGCATGTGATAATTATTACAAAATTGCAAGAAAAGCAGCTGAGGTAAATTTGTGTGTGTAACAGCATTATTCACCTGGGGCTGCTATAACAAGATACCATAGATGTAAACAGTAGGGAATTATTTTCTCACAGTTCTGAATGTTGGAGGTCTGAGATCTGAGTGTCAGGAAATTCTTGGTCTGCAGGGGGCTCTTTTCTTGGTGTAGACGACTGCCCTTTTTAAATCTTTAGATGATCTCTCTTCTGCGTATGCTTAGGGTGGAGGGGTTTGGGGATAGAGTGGGGAATGATCTCTGGTGTCTACCTCCTTCAAGGCTCTATTTCTAGCACAACAACATAGAGAGTGAAGGCTTTGCCATAGGACTTTGAGGGAGGACATAATTCAGTCCATAGTTACTGTCTTAGTAACCTCTCTCATTGCTGAGACAAAATACTCAACACCCAAGGTTAAAGGAGGAAAGGTTTATTTGACTCATGGTTTGTAGAAGGTTTCAGTTCACAGTTGGCTAATTGCAAGACAGGGTGGCATAGCAGAGGGTATCACAGAGGAGAAACCGTTCATGGTGGGCAGAAGGCAGCAAAAACAACGAAGTAGCAAAGTAGCAAGGAAGCAGCAAGCGACCACAGCAGCATTCTTTCTGTCCCTTATATTCTATCCTGGCTACATAGGCTTAGGGCAGGTAGCACTGACACCCAGGTTGGGCCTTCCCATTATCCATGCCACAAAGTATGCCAAACCAATCAGTGGACCAATTTAGTAATCATATACTCTTGATACCATCATCACACACTTAAACCCAGCGTCACACACTCTAGATTCAGCCACCTCTAAAAGCCCCACTTATGACCACATGAGGTTTTGGGGGACATTTAGACACCAACCATAACAATTACACATTTGACTCCAGGCTTTTTCATAACCATCTTTCTCAAATGGAATTTATAAAGGCAGATAGTTTTCTCTTTTCCTCTCTCAAAAGTCCACTGAAAGTTCTCTTTCTGTTATTTTAGTTTTCATACTCTTTAACTTCTTTGTTGTACATGTGGTGTTCTCTTCCTCTTGCTTCTCAAAATTCTTTTGTCTTGTGGCTTTTCAAAATCTGTATTCAACAGGTTTGTAGAAATATTTTTGCTCTTTCTTTTTTTTTCCTCAACTGCTCCCTAAAACCACTTAACAGTTTATGCTGAGAGTAACTTGGGCAGTGTGTTTGTTTACATGCTGACTATCCCAAGCATCTATAGGGCAGGTGTCATTCCAACCAGTCCACTCCTGTATTGCATAAATTTGATAAAATTGTCATTTTTATATTTCCTGTTTTATTATAAAAATTAATATAAATATTTTTGGTTATCCTCTATTTAAATAATTGATCTGGTAAGTGGTTAATTATTTTAGTTTGGGAAATCCCCAAAATACAAAACTGAAGGAGAAAATTATTTTAAAAATCCACTTTATCATATTTTTTCACTGATATCTCCCTTCCCAGGATTGTTTTGAAGCAAATCCTATACCATATATGTACCAGGTACATAATTATCAAATTGGTTGGTTTGGGAGCCCCCCCCCCGGGAATTTGTAAAAAGCACATTTCTGGGTGTGTCTGAGTAGGTCATGAGGATGGCCTTTGGGTCCTCATTGGTTTTCCAGGGGACCTTTCCATAAACCTGTCTCTGGCCCTCAGTTCCTCCACCTATGATCTTTATAGCTAATCTGTGCTTGAATCTGAGCTATCACTTCTAAAAATTGATATAGAATAGTAGCACTGAATGAAAAGTCAGACATTAGTCAATGTAGGGTTTCTACACTAGTGTTTTCTAAGTTAATTGAGAATGCTACTTTGTTAATAGTGAGCTGGTAATCAAGTAATTCTGGAAAAACTCTGAATGAATAAATGTAAACAATTTTCTCCACAATGTAACTCAACTATGCAAATCTAAAAAGGAAGATGTGGTAACCACTGTTTTCAATTACAGAACTACTTTACTTACGATGATATTTATTCAAACTCCCTCTAAACATTGTTCTATACTGAGAGTGCAGCAGAACTGGGTATTGGCGGAAGCAAGTCTAGGGCATTTTCCTCTTGACATTGTTTATAATCTTGTAAATGAATGCTTCTTCTTACTTACATAATTTGAATGACTTAATTTATATTTTAAAAATGAATCTCCAGCCCTCACCTGAGTTTGAATCCACTTTTTCTACTAGCATACTGATTTTTCCTCTTGGGAATATACTGTCACCAACCACAGCAATGAAATCAACTTTGTCTCTCTGCTACACATCCCTTTGTATCTTTTTTCCCCTTTTCCTTCAGTAGTAGGAATGCCTGCTTTTTAGCAATGGATGTCCAGAGTAAAGACTATTTCCTAGCATGGTAGCTGTTGTTCCTCAGTATATAATACCTTAAGGGCAGAAAATTCAAATTGGTCCTTAGAAATGGAAGGGATGCTTCATTACCAGAATGAATAATATTATTCCTCTTGATAAATTCCTAGAACCATAACGGCTCATGTTTGATTGCATTTTGAATCTCTATACCTCTCAATTCCTTTAATTTGTTCTACTACTGTCTCCTTCATTCCTTGAGTCAGTTAACATTTATTGAACATACTCTGGGTTCTGTATTTATAACACAGATGTGCCATGCTCTTATTTGGGGCCAGGACAGAGAGCATGTGGTGGGTGATGTTATTACATGAACAGACCATTACAACCCAGTGTGGTGTGAACAGTGAAGCTTCAAGAAGGGCTCCAGAGGAGCACAAGGGCAGTTTCACTCTCATTAACCTCGTTGCACATCAGTTAATTGAAGTTCTCAAGAACTGGGTCAGTTTCTCCCACTTTTCTTAAATCTAAACAGCATATGATAGTGCTGGGAATAGTCAGTATTACACAAAACTTTTGTAGTGCTTGGGATCGAAGCAGCACTTCACCGATACTAGACAGGAGTGCTAATACTCAACTCCATTTCCAGCCTGATAAAATTGTCACTGAAAAATCTGTGCCTGCTTGTGTTTCAGAAACCACACTTTCAGCTAATTCTCTTCTCTTGCTTTCCTTGCTTTGGGAAGGCAAATGATATAGAAGAAACCAAGTGAATTTTACAATACAGTTTGAATATTTAGTCTGAGGGAACAAAGTACTGATGTGACCACCTACCAAAACTTCCCTTCCTGAGAGCCAAAACCATACACTGTCATGCAAAGCCTCTTGCACACCTGGAATGGATTTCTTCTGTGATGTGTAGGTGTGTTTTTCTCAGCAAGAGAAGTTCTGGGTTTAGAAAAGGTGTAAAAATCTTTTAATCTCATCAGGAAAAAATTACCCATAGTTAAGAGACCCTTTGCTCCTGCTGTGGATTACCTGAGAAGTTCACAAATGGTCAGTGAACCTGCTTATTGATTTTTCTGATTTCTGCCATTAAGTCATGGACTGAGCTGTTCTTTAGCCCTTGATAGAAGTCACCTTCTAAAGTTAGATCAGAAGAAAAACCTGTACTTCCCTATAGAATCCAACAGATGTTTGTTTCAAATATGGGGGGTAATTTATTATGGCCAATCTCAGAAGCTTAGCTTTGGATCTAACTAGATAAAAATGTTGATATTAAGGTAATGGCAAGTAAAAACAGCTTTATTTTTATATTGCATAAATTAAAACTCCTTTTTTGGACAAAAACTAAAGGTTTTTTTTTTTTAACATTTTCTTACTAATGTCTTTATACAGATATAAATCTGCATGCTTCATATTATAGTTTTATTAACACATAGAATCATGCCTACAGAATATAATTATCTCCTAAATAAATTTATGTGGATATAATATAGTTCCTTAAGCACATGTAGCCAAAAATCTTATATTTATGCAAAGAAGTGCATACTAGTTGATGGTATAAAGAAATTCTATGTAAATGTTTTGAGTCTCTGCTGTTGAGATGATATTTAGATCTAAAATGTCCCCCTAAACTCTCATACTGGAGCATGGGACTTGGTTGGCAGGGCAAGGCTACTGGGGGGGGTGACTTAGAAGGGTATATGATGGTCCCTGAGTCCTCCCTTCTCCTTCTGTTTTCTGGCTGGCGTATATTAAACTGCTTTCCTTCACTGTGTCCTTTTATCTTGCTGTTTCTGCCCTGAAGCTGGCCAACCATGGACTGAATCCACTGAAGCCATGAGCCAAAATAAACATCTCCACCTTTAATTCCTGGGTATCAGTTATTGTGTCTCAGCAATGGGAAAGTGAATAATACAGGTGGGAATCTAGGTGCGTTTTAAAAGTAGTTAAGGAGAACAAGGGATTACCCTTTCATAAAGGGTAACATGAAGTATTTAAAGCTACTCTTTGGACTACTGATCCATGGGAGGAACAGCTAATAACAATGGAAATGGTGGTCAGAATATTATGAGTTTACTTCACAAAACAAGTCATTTAGAATCTATCATTCCTCAGACAGGTATAATTTCATTGATATTTTTTGGGGGGAGAGTGCTGGGAATCGAACACAGGGTCTTGTGCTTACTAGGCAAGTGGTCCATCATTGAGCTAAATCCCCAACCCCTCGCTGATCTTTTTGTCTCATCATTTTTATACTGTAGATTTGGCATTAGATACTATATTTCTTTGTCAGCCCCAAATGGGCTTGAACCACAATATTACTTTTTTGTTTTTCCCTCTCTTCATTGACTCATATTTTCATAAGGTCAATAATAGTAATAACTTGGTTTCATTGATCATGCACAGCAATTTGACATGTAACTGCTCATTGCTACTGGGCTTCATGTGAAACTTGTAAGAAAAGTGAGAAGGTAGCAATATTCCCATTTGGCATATGAAGAAACCAAGGCTCAGACAGTCTGAATAAATGTGCTCAGATGTCACTACCAGGACCATGTAGAGTTGAGGTTTAATTCTCAGTCCGACATTCAGCATTCTTTCTATAACACGTTATTGATTTTACTGGGCAATCGGCATTCAAATATGTGCCAGGTACTGCTGGTATGTGTGGAATATTCAAGTGAATTTACCTAAAGGTAACAGAATAGTCACTCAGAGGGACTGACCCAAATAGACATAGCTCCCTACTCATGGGAACAGCAGGTTAGAATGTGGGCAGAGAGCCCAGAATGTGTCTCGTCCCAGGCAGACCGACAGGAACCTCTCTGGAGGCTGGCCAGGAGGCCAGAAGGTCTCCCAAGGACTCCAGGAGGCTGTCAGGAGAATCCCAGAATGATTGCATTCCAGGTTTAAGGGACACTGCAGCCACAGCAGGGAGATCTACTATGGCAGATGATGCTGACACAGATATATACATCTATCAGCTTTTGTTGCAGATAGATGGCATCTTGCTATGAAGCGTGAACCTACAGGCAGTTTTCTAGTTTCTACTTTCAGTCAAACCAATCAATGTAACCTAGTCAGTAGGGCATGTAGGATGACAGATACTTCCACAGCTTTGCTGGCTGTACTAGCTGGTAATTAATTTGGGCATAAATCGTGGTTGGACTGCTCTGCCATTGCATGGTCCAGTCTTTCCCACGACTGATTGCGACAGAGGGTGTTTACTTCCTACCCATGATCCACTCTCTCACTCCTCCTGGTTTGTAGAGAAGGACCTCTGCATAGCTAAAAGACATTTCTTGCCCTCTGTCTTGCAGTTCAAATGGCTCTGTGGGTATGTTTTATCAATGAGGCATAGCTGAAATATTACGTGTGACTTTTGGGTGGGTTTCTGAAGGAGAACAGGTTCACCCTCACTTCTCGCTGCATGTAAGGCAGGTGTGATGGCAGGCACTCTAGTTCTTTGTGCACCGGACCAGAAGGGTGATGGCTTTAGAATCAATAAGGAAACCTGAGTCACCAAAAACACAGTCCTGGACACTGACTCTAGACTTAGTATATGAATGAGAAAAATAAGCTCTACCTTGTTTAAGCCATTATTATTTGTTTGTTATACTGCAGCTAAGTAACAAGTGGATGGGCATATGGTAATAGCAGGGATCCAAAAAGTGATAAAAATGGAGAAGAAGAAGGATTTTAAAAGTGTAAAGGAAGAAGAAATAATTTGAGGTAATCCAGTAAAAGGAAAAAAAGATAGACAAATCATATAATTGGGTAATATTTAACCCTATTGTTTTCTAGGGTTTTTTTTGCTCCTCTTCTTTGCTCCACCATTTAAACACCAGGCTCTGACGGTGAGGGAGAGATGGAGAGAAAGTGTCACATTAATGGCTTTTAAAAGTTAGTGTGGGTTCATGGAGGGTGGTGTTACATGGTCCTCTATCCTTTGCATTTCCTGTAAACTGGAGCCAGAGTTTGATCAGATTTAATCATGCATTTACTCAATTAATTTTGGCGAGAATATTTTACAGGTAGTAGTGGGCTCTTCTACCAATAGGCACACACTGGCCATCTTTTTGCAGTATTTGTGACTCTTGATGTCATGTATCACAGAGATTGCAAACTGGTAATACTGTAATCTAACATTTTTTTCTTCATTTATAAGTGCGAATACTTTTTTTTTTTTTTTTTTTTTTTGGTGCCGCAGATCGCACTCAGGGTCTTGTGCTTGCTAGGCAAGCACTCTAACCACTGAGCTAAATCCTCAGCATCATAAGCTTGAATAATTTCAGTAATAGAATGTTCCCCCACTTACAACTTGGTTATTATGCTACAAGTGAAGAAAAGAAACACATTTTCCTCTCTTATTCTTTACCTTTATTTGCCACTTTAAAATTATGAGCAGGTCTCTTATTAGCATCCTTCAAAGTTGGCCATTTAGAGTCTATAGTCTGAGAGAATAAGGTGTTTCTTATATGAAAAAGGTAAATTCGTTAATTTAGTATTCAAAAAATTCATTGCCTGAGAGACCAAATGCTAAAATTGAGAAAGCAAGAGGCAGAGACCAGACATATTTGGTGGAATCTGAGGGTCGCTCCTCAGCTCTCTGCGGCAGGGAAGACTTGAGGAATCTTTATTCTTTCACACGAGTTTTAAGGCCAACCTGTCCCTGGAGAGCCAGCATTATGGCAGAGCAGCAATGACTAAGGCGTGCTCTTAGGTATAGAAACCCAGAGGCAGCCTCGCTGAGTCCCCAGAGGGGTGCAGAGAGCTGGCATGTATTCCTGGGTCCCAGATTAGGGCTATAACGGGGCTATAAATGCTGGGAGACAGTCAGGGTTTCAGGGGGCCTGAGAACTGGGTGATAACACAGAGTTTCGTGGGCGTGAGGTAACAAAGCCTCACATCTAAGTCTGGCTGGGCTACCTATGCATCATCAGGGGCCGTGGGGCAAAGGGGGACGTGAGAGGCAGTTGCTGGAAATCCAATTATCCGGGGCCAGAGAAGAAAGGGAGCTGAGACTGCGGAGAACCCAGCCTTGCATTTGGTTGTTGCCAAGAAGTTTGCTAATAGTCATGTTTTCTTAATGACGGGACTACCTGGCGAGAGCTGCATCAATTTATACAATTTTGTTGTGCAAACATCATAGAGTACCTGCAGAAGTCGGAATGATATGTCAGTCACACCACGTGGCCTCATGATGTGGTCAATAGACACAGTATATGTGGAGGCTGCTGCTGATATCATGGCATATTGTTTTACAACAGTCTTTTTTTTTAAGCAGGAGTATGCCCTAAAATAACAATGAAAAGTATAATGTAATAAATACATACATTGCCAAGGTGGCAGTTTATTATTATCAAATATTACATACCTAATTGTGTGTGTTAAATTCGTATACACCAGCAGGACAGTAGGACTGTTTAGACCAGGATCGCCATGAGCGCGTGAGCTCCTGTCATGTGATCCGACCGTGTGACAGCCACGACGTCACGGGGGACAGGCACGCTCAGCTCCACTCTACTATATGGAGCCACAACCACTGGCCAAGTAAGTGGACATTAGGTGCTGCATGACTGAGGTTCTTTTTCCTCTGAACTAAAATAAAATTAGTTGAGAAGTTTCTGTTTTCACATCTTCGCAGAAAAACACCATCTTTCCAATGCCGGGGGCATGAAGAAAGTGAGATTGTTGCCCATCTAGGTGTGCAAATTTGAACTACAGATAAGCATGTGAGTGGTTCAGTGTTAGAACGACAGAGCTGAGAGCCTGTGCGAGCTGGTCGTTCTGGACTCCGAAAGGTGAAGGGAACCAGCTACTCCAGAACTGTGAGTGGGGTGGGAGTCAAAGGCGGAGTCTGAGGGCTTTCTGCTTAGGGTGTGGCTGCTTTCTCCCCTGGAAAGTTACATCACATGCTACAATGTCATAAAGATTTACTACTGACTGTAAAGTGGTATGAGCCAAGAACTTCTGAATTCTTTCTGATTAGGTAAAACATTCTTAGCTGGCACTGTCGGACCTCACCTTAAAGCACATTGTGCTACATCTTGCATGTGCGCGCACGTGTGGGTGTAAGGAGTGGTGCCGGTTCTTCCTACAGTATGTGTGGGAGGCAGTTGGACTTATTTCTGTTGATTTCAAGATTCTCGCATGTGGATTACTTCTTATCTAAATTGTATCTTTTTATTTGTTGAATGAAGGGGATTTGGATTAAGGACTGAAAAATGGTGCCCCACAAGTCAGCAAGTCTCAGGTACCTGCCTCACCTGCGGCTGGCATATTCGGTAGTAGAGCCCAAGAGGTTCTTCTTACACAAACCACCATATACTACTCCTGACTTGTCACGGGGATACTTTCCAAGACCCCCGCTGCATGCCCCAAACCGCAACTAGCATTGAACCCTACATAATCCATGCTTCTTCCTACACATACATACCTGTGACAAAACTTAATTTATAAATTAGGCACAGTAAGAGGTAGAATGATTATAGCAATGTATTGTAACAAAATTGCAGGCATAACTACCCTTGCATTTTGGAGGCCACTGTTAAGTAAAATAAAGATTACTTTAACAAAGTACTGTGATATTTCTGCAGTTGATCTGGTAACCTAGACAGCTAAATGACTAATGAGCAGGTAGCAGGTAGATGCACAGCGTGGATATGCTGGAACAAAGAAAGATTCCCCTTCTGGGTGGGATGAAGTGGATGGTATGAGATTTCACCGTGCTACTCAAAAATAGTATGCAATGTAAAACTTAAGAATTGTCTTATTTCTGAATTTCCTATTTTACATATTGGAACCAAGAATAACAGAAACCACAGAAAGCCAAATTGTGTATAAAAGAAACTGTGGTAGTTTATGCCACATTGTATTTAGTAAAACCCAAACTTCTTCCCCAGGAGAACAAGGAACTACTGATTTACCTGCTTAACATTTGCTTCTTCCAGGGTGAGGAAGTTCTTTCCCTTCGTTCTCACCACGGAATGGCGAGAATGCCACCATTCATTCGTCTTGCCACTCAGAGCCCCTTGGCTCTCTGGGATCTGGGATCTGGGATGGTCAGAAATATCTTCCCTTGGGATTTCTAATTTTTGTTTTTTGTTTACCACCAGGGAGAGTGTACTTTCCCGTCTGGTGGCAGAGCTGGAAAAATTGTAAAATATGGATGATCATGGTTTCAGCTTTAGGGAAAAATTTGGCAAGCAGAGAACCACAGTAAAGAAAATCCTGGGTGCCGAGGAGCTTGGGAGGTAGCTTTAGTGGTAGAGTGCATGCTTGGCATATGGAAAGCCCTGAGATCCCCAGAACTCCCCCACAAGAAGAAAGACAGACAGGAAAGAAGAAAGGAAAGAGGAAAAGAAGGAAGGAAGGGAAGAAGGAAAGAAAAATAAAGAAACACTTAGCGAATTCTAGTTCGTCTGAGTTGAGATACACTGTGCAACAAAGCACTTTTTGGTCATAAACTAGATGTAAATTTAATTTGTACCCAAAGAGCAAGAATAAAACAGGTCAGTGGACTCTAAACCGAAGTCAGCCACACATGGGCTAAGAGAAGGCATGTGAAGTGGAAAGTTGGAGAAGCACGTGAAGTGGCTTCTCACAAATGTCTGGCAAATAGAAGTGCTCCTTATGGAATGGTAGATTATGGGCCCTACCCTTGCTTGGGAAAAGTAAATTCTACAGAAACAAACAAGGTAGGCCAGTTGAGTTCAAGTTCTTTCCATAAACATTTTGAATCATCGTTCTGTTTTTCTGTGAAGTCCATTGTGGATCTCAGTCCTTAAAGCTTTGTGACTTAGAAATACTGCAATCACTGGCGTTCTTTGCATATCCTTTAACAATCCCCAAGTTTGTGGTAATTTATGCACATGTCTTCTGGGCAACTCTAATTAACACAACCAAGATTAGTGAATCTCAGTGGGAGCCTTCTAAGTCACCATAAATCTTTTCAAAAGATAGAATTTTGGTATCAAGGAAGGGGTATGAAAACTCCACTGGTGAGTACAAAATGTGTGCTGATTAAGATTCTTAGCCAACCATGGTGGTGTGGTGGCACATGCCTGTAATCTCATCACTGTGGGAGGCTGAGGCAGGAGGATCACAAGTTGAGCCCAACCTGGGTAACTCAGTGACCTTGTCTCAAAATAAAAAATTAAAAAGGACCGGGGATATAGCTTAGTGAGAGGGTCCTGGGTTCAGTACCTAGTCACCCCTCCTCCCAAAAAAGAAAGATTTTTTTTTTTAATCTGGGCATGGTGGCATATACATTTAATCCCAGCATTTGGGAGGCTGAGGCAGGAGAATTCTAAGTTGGAGGACAGCCTGGCCTATAGAGTGAGACCTTGTTTCAAAATTAAAAAGTCCTGGATGTAGCTCAATACAAATGTCATGGGTTCAATCCCCAGTGCTGAAAGAAAAGATTTGTTTTTATTGGATATTATTTGAAATTCTGTGAATGTAGAAGAGTTATTATGAGGGTACTGGTGGGTAGTCAGTGAGCTATATTATATATAGCAGTGTTAAAACCCTGAAATAGGTGGTCAGCTATAAACATCTATCCGTGTCTCCAGTTTTACTATGTTAAAATATCTACTCTCAGTTTGTTTTCCTTCTTCCAAAAATAGATGTCACACTTTGAACTTAAAATAATTTTTGGCTATTATAAGGCTCAAACATGAAATTTCTTTCTATTTTTCCCTCTGTCTATTTCTCTTACGCTCTCTCATGTCTGTCTGGTTGTAATTTCAGCAGCCTTACATTCCCAACATCAAACAGAGGTTAAGTACCACGTTACTTAAACAAGATGAATATATTTGATAATGACCGAGTAAGAAAAGTGGAGGAGGAATAAAGCAAGGAAGAGAGTCAACTCCTTATGGCAGGGTATGACGAAAAGTGTCCCAGCAGTACGGGCAGGGGCCTACTTGGTAAAAATACTCCTGTCATAACATTATAATTCATCCCCTTAAACTTTTATGTTTCCCACTTTGGAAAACAACTACGTCTAGTATATAATTTCACCCATTTATTATGACATTTGAGAAAGTAGCCAAGACTGGTTAGGCTTAATTATCCCCACCAAGTTATTTTAGATGTCAGTTTCCACAAGTCATTCACAAATGGGTAGATGGCAGAAACATGTTATTCCAGAATGGCCAGGCTTGGGGAGAACTAGAAAAAAAAAAAACACTGACTCCTTTCTTTTATGTTTGTGGTGTTATGAATACATATTTTGTATGTTTGCTTCGGTGATGTCATTTTATGATCTTAAAAAAACCACCAGCTAATCTGTTCTGTGCTTCTTTAAATACTGTAATCTGAAAAATGTGACTTGAGTGTTCGCAGAGATAATAAAATAATGGTGGCTATAATTGTCTTGAATCCACTATTTGCTGTTGTGACTTTTTCATGATACTATCTTGAACTTGGGTTTGCACATTAATATATTCTGATTCCATGACTTCATCTGAATGTGGCTGGTAGAGAAATGGAATTTGCCCTCTTTGAAAATCTGTATTCTACAGTGTTCTTATTTTAGGTAATGATATACTCCTCGACTGTGTATGTATTCAAAATGTACCACATTCAGTCATCTGGTCATTAGCATAAACCTTTAATTAGTGTTGAATTATAGCCGCAGTTTTTCTAAAGAACATCTTGTGATTAAAGAACAAAATAAGCATATACATTGGCTGGTCTGAGAGCAAAGCACTGAAAAACTTGTAAAAAGTGAAAAAAAATTCTTGTGTCCATAGAACTTATAGTACCTAGCATTAAATAATTTGATTTATTTAGGTCATTGACAATATACTAAATAGATGTGACATTTGTGAGATTTTGTCCTACTTGAAAGCTAATGAGTTATCTTGCCACAACTTTAGAGTCGTTAGTAGAAAGCGCAAGACGCCTAAGGTCAGAGACAAAGAATCATTTATGATTCCCAGTAACAGCACTAACCACAGCTTAGCCTTTACCTTAGCTTCCTCAACCCCATTAATTCTCACAGGGTTACACAAAGAAGGGCAGGTGAATGCTGCACGCACAGCGCTTGTGTTACAGGAGAGGAACCCGAGCAGGGAAAACCAGAGTCTTCTGTAATGGGCAGTATGCCTGCCTGACTGCCTAGAGGAGGTGCTATCATCATTTTACTGGACGACAAACAAATATTTCTTCTGTTCTTAGGAGAGGAACAGGGTATCTTTCAAGGCCTTTTACTACATAAGCATCCTTCAAAATACAGTCCAGTAGAGGGGTGGTCCAGTGGTTCTACTGTCAATATCTATAAAAACGGGGGAAACGAAGGAGAACTGTCTACTAGTGGACAGAAACGTAAGTTTCTGTATCTCTGTAGTTAAACTGAGCTCAGTTTGGAAATCTCTAGAATAGTGGAAAATTTAAACTCATCAAGGCAAACTCAGTTACTTTGAACTTAAAACATATTTTCAGGTTGTAAGTTGTAATTTGGCATTTTCCTACTTTTACCCATTTCTTTCAGGTGTAATGATACAGTAGCAAATACTTTAAATAGTACACTTGCAATGTAATCTTCTGAGATTTCATGTAAGATGAATCATATACGTAGGCAGTAGTTCTATATGTATAAAAACTGAGGAGCAGGGAAATCATGTTACCCCAAACCCCTAAGCAGTAGAATTAGGCTTCTGACCAAGAAGACTCCCAAGTGGGTGCCCGTAACCTCGGCTACATTACCTCTCTGCTGTACATTCCGAGTTCTCTGGGCTGAGGTCCTAAGGACTCACATGTTGTCTATGCATCTTACCCAAATTTAGTCCTGTCCTGTGTCAGTCCACAGCACAGTCTCATTTCATCATCTGAAGAGCTGCGATCTCGTGGGACTGCCTGCCTACTGCCTGTCATGTGCTGGAAAGCTCTATAGGACGCACAGCTCTATGCTGGCATGGAAGAGACAACTCTGAGAAGTCTCACGTGCTCTTCCGCTGCTACAGTTTGGATTGTAAGCACAGCCCATGGATTGAAGACTTGGTCACCAGCCTGTGGTGCTATTGGATGGTGATGGAATCTTTAATAGGTGATGTTTAGTGGGAGGAAGTTAGGTTATTGGGAGTGTGGAAAAGGACATGGGGACACTAGCCTTTTCCTGTCTTGCTCTTCCTCCTCTTCCTCATCCTGCTTCTAGTCTTTGTTCTCTTTCTCCTCTTTGGCTTCTCCTTTTTGTCTGCTTCCACTTCCACTTCTGCTTTTTTGCCTTCCAACTGCCACAAGGTGAATAGGCCTCTACCACATGCTGGTGCCATCAGGAGCTGACAGCTCTGAAATCTTTCATCTTTCAGAGTTGATTATCTCAGGTACTCTGTTACAGTAATGAAAAGTTAACTAATTCACCCACCATAGTTACCCCTCAGTTACTGGGGCTATGCTAACTTTGTGTTTTAAATTTTAGTTCTGCCACTGGTTAGTTTTATGAAACTTTAGCAGCTTGGCCTTTCTTTATTTTTCTTGCTATGCCTTGTCTCTGCAGAGATAATAATACTGTATTTTTCAAAAGGTTGCTGCAAAGATTAAGTGAATTGATTTATAGTTGGAAAATAAAAGTACTATGTTGTTTGTTAATATATTATCAGACCTCATAGGAATGTCAGGAAAAGAAATTTAGAGTACAAAAATGAGAGAAATTTATAATAAAATATGTTTTAAGTTGGATGTGGCTGAGTTTATCTTGAGAAGTTTAAATTTGCAAGCATAAAAATTGAATTTCCAAAGTTTGAGTCGCTTCAGTTACAATCTTCTAGAACTTTCACTGCTCCACACTAAATTCTGTGAATTATTGTAATTGTAGTTTTCCTTGTGGTGTGCAATGTCTCAAGCTAGAAAAATGGTATATTAGAAAATAATCTTTTCAAGTTTTCTGGTAGATACCTACTTGGCAATTCTACACTTCTATGAAGACACAAGACCCTTTTTCACACACTTGTTGCTACTTAAATTTTTATCACATTCCTTAAGATTCTCTTTTTTACTGTGCACTGGTTGAATTCTTACTTGATTTGAAGTGAGAAAAAGGCAGGCTCTTAGGGCATCTCACCTTTTTCCCATTATATAAATTATGGCATAAATACTTTTTGCAAAGTGTTCAAAGTTTTACGTCCTGGTATTAGAAACAACAAACTTTTGGAATTGAGAACATACCTCCCTGCTAATGACTTAGCTCTTAGAATTAAAGACTATAGCTTTGGAGACCGCCTCTGCTATATATTTGACAATATAGCCAGGCACTTAATTTATGCCTTTGTTCTGGGGCACATGTCCTCTCTAAGAGACAATGGGTGTCACAGACTAAATAAGTGAAGTGCTACTGGCAACAAGCAGGAAAGAAAGAAAAATCCCCACACAGTCTCAAAATATGTCATCTAATTTACATAAAACATTCCAGACTCTTAGGAACTTCGGCATATGTTTTCTACAATGAATGCTGATGGTTCCAACAACTAAAAACCAGTCTACAGTTCTTAAGTCCATCTGAAATTGCTAAGTTTAAGAAAACCACTTCAATGACTCCATTCTGTTTTGCTTTCTTTTCCCCAAAAAGGAGGAGAATATGTTGAAGAGAATGAGGCCAGTCACGCACTTGCCTCAGATGTGAAATCTAGGGCTTGCTCAAAATTCAGTAATCAAAACAGAATTTGAATGTAATATTGCAAAACCACAAATTAATGCAAAAAATACACGATGAACACAATATCAACATTTTAAGTAAAAACACATCAATAGTAACTAAATTTTCCTTTTGCCCCATGCTCTAGTATGACTGGCATAACATTATCGCTGATCTTGAGAACACTTTCTCCTCCCGTGGTCAGGCCACCGGAGGGTTTTAAATGTGTGGGTGGTAGAGAGAGTATGAAGGGGTCTCCAAACACTGACAATGGTGTGCACACAATTCCTTTTCTTTTAACTATTTCCATGTTTAACAAGTTCTACCTCCTGTAAATGTACTTGAGGAGCAAATATTTGATGCTGTGTTTTGCTTGAAATGTCTCTTATATATGCCTTCTTCTCTTTTCTTATAGTATTTCTACCTGTCTTCCAATGATTATTCAAGGAAGGTAATTTTTTTTTTCCTTCTCTCTGATACTAGATGAATGGCCTGCCTTTAAAAAGGGAGTAAAAATTTTATGGTTTTCTTGACAAGACAGCAAAAAGCAAAACAAACAAATGAATTATTAATTGCATTTTAATACCGAGAAGTAGTAGAGCAGATAACATTGGGATGATCTTATTGACATTATATATTATTTCTTCAGGACTGAAACCAACCTCAGTGTAAGCTACAAAAGTGGGCTTGAGCTTGAAAACGGCACATCATTTCTTTCTTACGCTTGAGTCACTTAAAGAGTATTGAAGATGCTGTTTCAGGTTGGGTCAGAGTAAGACCAATGAGGCCGGAAGCACAGAGACTAGAAGGTAGGCAAGAGTGGTATTATCAATAGGAAACGACATTTCCCTTCTGCATTTGACCCCAAGGGCCAAGCCTGACCGCATTTGGAGGTGGGTTGGGGGAGGGGCACAGAGCGAGACTGAGACTTCCAACCTAAAGGCTGTTCTAGGCTTGACTCTATTAATCTAAAGGGTATCTGATGCCCCACTTGACAGGCAGCTGGGTGGACAGAGACTCCTCCCACCTCACAGTTGTCATAACAGCCTTTTTATTCCAGCATCATCAGGGACAGCTTTTAAAAGCATTTTGATAGATGGCATTTTCTGCAGTGTTAGTCGTGGGAAGAGGGGGAGGCAAGTCTATTTGCTGCACAGGCAGTTTTTGTGGTTTTAACAAGCCTCCCCACCCCCTTCAAACCTGACACTGGAAGACAGAGTCCACACACACACCGGCTTGTTACCACTCGCCTTCTGTGGCCCCTGGGATTCCTTTCTCTTTAGCTGTGTTTCTCAACACTTTGCATCTCTCTAAGGCAGAAGCAGTAAAAGCAGCGGGGAAATGGTAAAGAAATACAAGGCTGTGCTGTTTCTGGAACACACTAAGCTCGTGTCTACATTCTGGAGGTAGAAAACTCTGTTTTAAGAAAAATATTTCATTACAGGGCTCTTTGTCTGCTTGCCAAAGCACACAAAAACAAATTAATTTACAATGTAGGCACCCAAATGCCTGACATATTGATGACCCTGACCAAAATGGGTCTCCACAAAGTATGACTCTGGAAAGGTTGTCTTGATGTAAAGGACAGTGGCTTTCTGCCTCTCCCACCAGGACCCACAAAATGCCTGATTATACTCTCCCGGGTTATATAAAAATTTCTGATTCTACATTTAACATTTCTTTTCCTTCTTGCATTCACCAAAGCATTTTAGAACACAAGTAATAGAGATTGAGATTTTTATGAATACACACTTAATCTTTCCGAACTTCTTATAAAAGTAAAATCAATAGCAAAATTCACTATTTTCACTATTAGCTGTCATAAATTTCTTTAACACACCTCACAGCCAATTAACACCCTTTAAAGTGTTGAGAAACCTTGTTTTAGGAACACAATCCAGTGTCCTTTCCTCTAATATATTCATTCACCCATGTGATAATTGGATATGCTATGCCTATACTGTGGTACCATTTTTTTTTTTTTTTGGTGGTACTGAGGATCGAACTCAGGCCCTTGTGCTTGCAAGGCAAGCACTCTAATCACTGAGCTAAATCCCCAGCCCACTGTGGTACCATTTTAAGAGGGTGTTGGAAAGCAAGGCATAGGTGGGTTTTGAAAACATATTTTTGTCCTTTTTGTAGAATTCACAGACACAGAAATCACTACTTAATGAAGAAGGCAGACTGGATGGTGCACATGTCGTTCTGAAGTGCTGAGAATGGATGAAGCTTTCGTTGGGCTATCTGGGGTTCTCTTGGCTAGGACACGGAACCAAGTGAGTTTTATGCAAGGCAGGAGTAAATTTTCTTTTTCTGAGGTGCTCTGCACAGAGAGCAAGTATAAATTCTCCGAATGAAAATCTGTATGATTCTTAGAAAATGTAGTACAAAGGAGTTCCAAAAAATTATAGGAAATCCATCAAGCATTACTTCCCTAATCACGTGATCATCATCTACAATGTATTTTTTTTCCAGGAAGAGATTGATATTCATAGTGTGATGCTCGCTGGAGCAATAGGTTGGAAAGGAAATCGTTTCCTTTCCTATATTTTAAGAATGTTTCCTTTTGGCAGTACATAATCTCTTAAAAATGATCTTGCTTTCGGATAGCTACAAATACATCATTTAGTGCTTTTTGTATGAATGTGGAGCTGATAGATTTAGATACTGGGGATGGATTGCAGGTTTTTCATTACCATAAATCCTGTGTCACATCAGCAGCATGATGGAAGCATTTTGATAGATAACATAAACTCATTAATCACCACTCTCTTAAACTAAGTACCATAGAAAGAATTTTAAATGTTCCACATTCCAACATTTGTGAATGCCTCCCCTTTTAAAAATGCCATCCTTTATTAGTTCATGCTGTTTAAGATAGCTTGAGTTAACTCCATGAAAAGAGACTGTGTATCAAGGGAAGAAAGGCCTGGAATGGGGGAGGGTGAGCAGGAAGGGAGGCAAGAAGATTAAATTCTGCCTTAAATCCAAACACAGGCTAGATTGCACGCTAGCATTCATGTCCTCGTTCTCTTCCCAGAGAGTGTTGGCAGACTTCCAGTTTATTAAAACAACAATCCAGAGCTGATCTTCTCTCTGTATACATGACTCAAGGATGGATCATTTACTCAAACAGAGCTGTTCACTGAGGTATAAAAGCAAAAAATGCATTTTAGGAGAGGTTGTTTATTACTATTGCATAAAGCGTGCCACTGCTGTGTTTCATACAAGTAATCTTGATCATTAAATGAAAATAAAAAGCCATACTGTTATTCTAAGAGCAGTAAGCACAAGTTTTGTCCAGCTATTTAATAATGCTGCTTAAGCTTGTGAAACTGTGTTAGATACAAGTGTGTTTCTTTTGAAAATATTCATGCCTGCCAAACAATGCATTCTGGAGTCAGTCTTCTTTTACAAAATGCTGCACCCCCTCCCCAACAAAATGTTGCTTCACAGGATATTGGGTTTTCCTCCTGCGTTTAACACTTAGAGTGTGTCTGTGAATTTTCAACTTTTGAGGCACATATTTAAGGACCGAAATGAAGTTTATATGCTCACACGTATTCATTGCTCATATATGGGTGTTTATGTAAGAGGGGTAATACGTGTCCAGGCTTATATTTTATCATAAGAAAGCTATGGTCTTGTTTTCTCACATGAAATTGTATAATTCAGCCAGCAATTTTCAAGGTTAAAAGTTGGGTGAAGTTCTAAAGGGCAGTGACAAACGTGGGACAAACATACCTCTCACTAAAGACCTGTCTGAGGCTCAGGCGATAGAGCCAGCGTCAGGGACAACAGCCTGCTAAAAGTGCTTTGTTTCCAGGTAGCATTTCGCAAATCCGGATCCTTGATAATGACACAGTATACCGAACGGGGGCTGTGACTGAAGGGTTGTTGAACTTTAAGATATGATTCAGCATAGCACTGTGAGAACAGAGCACAATAACATTAAACACCAGATGGTATTTCAAAGCCCATCAGATACACAGATCCCTTTTTCCCCTTAACAAAAGATCTGCAAGGCCTCACATCTAAAATTAAAAAAAGGAAAGAAAAGAAAGAAAAAGAAAGCCGGGGAAGAAAAAAGAAAAAAAAGCCCATTAAGATAAATGGGCTGATTTGGTTTTGTCTTGCTTGACTATTATAGAAAAGCCATCTGAAGGGGTCAAATTACAAACTAGACTCCAGATCAAAGGATAACTACTACAGTGGTGGGTCAAGCTGATCTGAACTATGTCAGCCAGATCAGCATGAAACCCTAAACTGCGGGCCAAGAAAACATGCCTCTCTCAACTGAGACTTGACCACACCAATTAACCAAAGCATTTGCCTCTTTGCCTCCAAAGAAATCTGAGAGGGTTTCACTGGTCAAGCCAACGTGGTCATGCATGTGAGAATGGGCTTCAGGTAACACAGCTTGGATTGCTGGCTTCGCAGTAAAATGCGGCTCTCTACCACCCTAGTCACCCAAAGCTGCTGCTTCCCCAGGAGCCGCCAGGTGAGCGAGGAGGTGAGGGCCGTATGGATTTCACACATGTGACGCCAGACAGTGCTGAACTCATGCCAAGGAAATCAATTTCCAGGTTCGTGTGGGTGATGGTACTGAAGGGAGTATGATGATAAATTTTATGTTTAACTGACTGGGCCGCGATGCCGAGATATTTGATCAAACATTATTCGGGATATTTTTGTGAAGATGTTTTGTGGATGATATTAAATTTACATCTCTGAACTTGGAGTAAAACAGACTGTTCTCCATAATATGGATGGGTATCTTCCAATCATTTGATTTAATGACTGAAATGAATGACTGAAAGGAGCTTTAATAATGAAGATTGATCTTCCTTGAGCAAGAAAGAATTTTTCTACCGATTGCCTTTTGATGTAAATGTCTATTTTTCCCTGAGTCTCCAGTCTTCCACCTACTCCATCTGGTTTTGGACTTCTGAAGTCTCTACAACAGTGTGAGCTGATTCCTTAACCCCCTCTCCATATTTACATAAATGCATGTGCATGCATATTATATATAAATATGTATATATACATATACGTATAAGTTTATGTATAACTAGGGGCAAAGAAGACATGTCTCTTTAAAGCAAGACTTACTTGACCTTACCAATCAACCGTAGCGTTTGCCTCTTTGCCCTGAGAAGGTTTCACTGGCCACGCCAACGTGAACACACACAAGGGAATAGTGTTCCTGTAACACAGCATATAGTACAGCATAGTGGTAAAAGGTTTAGGCTTCAGAAGGAAACAGAGCTGAATTGCGATTTTGGTTCTGCTACTTACTAGCTAAATCACCTTGCACAAACAAGTTCCATAGAATTTTAGGTCTCAGTTCTCTTATTTGTAACACAGAATGTTAATATTTGCTGTCCAGAATTTCTAAAATGTGGTGGATGCATTTACAAAAAGATTTTTAAAAGTTCCGAAATATACAGAGTTGTGTAACCGCAAATGGCACCTCAAAATTTCTTTGGGAGAACGTGGTCATTAGAACAAGGTGCAAATCCAGTGGAGACTGTGCTGTACTTTGAGCCACCTTGAAGACAGTCTGTGGTGCAGTTGACTCTACCAAACCTGTCTGGCTGTTCGCTCCTGTCTCTGGTACTAAGGACATTATAAACATGCCCATAAAACATTGTGGGCTTGTGAGAAAACCTAAGCTCAGAAAGGGAAAAAGCGAGAGAGCAGGGACAAGGTATTGTAGATTGACACTGACTGATTCAAGACTTTGTCGGAGTAAATGGGCCTGATTATGGAGGAGTCTTTTTGCTGTTGTTCTAAAGGATACATTACGGTTACACCACAAATCGGCTTATCATATCTGATCTTTTCATGATGCTGTTACCTCTTTGAGTTTAAGGGACTCTTTGGAAGTCACTTCTCAGAAGGCGCTGAGGAACTGGCAGTTTTAGCATGGAGATAGTTCTTCAGAGCACCAGGCGCTGAAGGACTGCAGGGCTGGCTTGAATTGGAAAGTGAGCACTTGGTGGGTGCTCCAGACATCTCTAGGGTGAGGTGGACATGCAGGCACAGGAGCAGGCAGGACCCTGGCTGCTAGGCGGTGTATAGGAAAGATATGGAGAATGACAGAACCACACTCTGTTTCCAAATCCTGCCCAAGGCCAGTCCAGTACCCTGCTTCGGGTGAGCCCTGCTCCCGGGATCGAGGGAAAGACAGGACATCTCCACTTTTGCTAACTCTGAGCATAACATGTTTAGAACTTTTTGGGCCAAACTGGGACCACTACATTCAAACTATTCCAATAGAAAACATATTGTGAGTTAAAAAATGATCGAAACTTTTGGGAGAAAAAAGACTGATGTAGATAGAGGGTATATAAAAAAGATTTATATAGTAGAAAACCCAGAAGATTAATTATAAAGCAATACTTACGTGCGGAATTGGAGTCACCATAAACCCTACTGAGAAGCAAATTTCTTACAGATTAAAATGTGACTTTTGATTTTCAGTAAAATTTTTGTGTGGCCATAATAACTATAAAGAGAATGGCAAAAATTTTGTTTTTAGAGTGGCTTTAGGGGCCACAAGTTTTATGCTAATGTAATTTAATTATGAACTGAAGAAGTAGGCATTGTTAGTCTCAATTTACAGATTTGAAACATTGAGATTCAGAGAGGGTAAGTCACTTTTTACAGGTCACACAGGCAGGAAATAGAGGAGCATTCTGCTCTGTCTCCAAAGCCTGCACTTTTCTCACTTGACAGTTACGTTCATATCAGAATGTCCATTTTCTATCACTGAAATTTTGATATTCATAATAACCATGGATTCTGATTCTTTTTTTGTTGATCCTCAGGGGAGATGGATGAGGTTATTTATGATATTTAAAGAGATAAAATCTGATGGGATAAAACTCAACAGAAAATCAAACAACACAATTTTTTAAAATGGAAGGACTTAAATATATATTTATATATGTGAAAGTTAATCTGAATCTTTAACTGACTGGATTAAGAGACGGCTGGAGAGGTGGTTGTTTTGTGAGATTGTGAGGGCTCTAACTTCATCGATGATTTATAAATTGATGAGTTCAAAGTTGAATGGGCAATTGGGAGGTGGATGGAGCTGGAAGAAGCACATCATGGGGGCATGACCTTGGGGACCATATCTGGTCCCTGGCCCCTTTCTCTCTTTCTCTTCTGTGCTTTGCTTCTTGTTGCCATGAGGTGGCCATGGAAAGGGGCTGGGGAAGGCCCCCAAAGACAAGATTACAATTTTAACAGACTCCAACCTATGGAGGTGGTTCACCATCTTAAGCCACAGAAACACACTTCGGGGTAGGTTAGTGGGAGGCATAAAGCAATTTATTAGGCGGAGTAAAGGAAGTATGAATTCAGAGAAAACAGACTGTACATGCTCAGGAGAGAGGCACAGTATGCTCTGGGGTTGGGGTAATAACGTGTTTTTTGGGGTATTCTCAAGACAGTGACCTAGGATAGTGATGGAGAGCCTTATAGAACTTTCAATGATAACAAACAGCCTGCTGTGGCACCTGTGCCATAGGTTTGCCACCCCTGTCCTAGGATGTGTGTTTTAGTTATTTTTCTAGTTGCTGAGATGAAAATACCTGACACCCAAGATTAAAGGAGGAAAGGTTTATTTAGCTCACAGTTTGTAGAGGTTTCAGTTCATAATTGGCTGACTCCAAAGCAGGGTGACATGATAGAGGAGAAACAATTTGTGGTGGGCAGAAGGTAGCAAAGCTAGCAAAGGGCCTTAGCAGCTTCTTTCTGCCCCTTTTATATTCTGTATAGGCTACTGGGCTTAGGGTAGGTGCCAAACCAATCAGTGGACTGATTTAGTAATCACACACCCTTAATCCCAGCAACAGACACTCTAGATGCAGCCACCTCTAAAAAGGCCCCCTGTGACTGCATGAGGCCTTGGGGGGATCTAGATACAAGCCATAACAATGTGCAGTCTTAGTGTGTGCTGGGTTACCCCTTAGTGGGCTAGGTTAGCATGCAGACCGTTTTCACATATTTGAAGTTTGGAGATAATGGTACTCAACTAATAGAACTGTTTCACTGAGGCTAGAAATCTGTGGAATCTGTAAATCTATAAAATCAGAAGGAAAGGTCAGGCTCAAATCTCCAGGTGAAAGGTGTGGACCTAATATACAGGCTCATTGGATCTTCAAGGACTCTTTGAAATTCTGGAGTGAGTTTCCTGGAAGGGAAAACAAGACACTGTAACCTTGATAATGTTGATTTTGTATTGAAATGACAGTTTTCTTTAAAGTACAATTTTAAAATTCAGATTTTCCTGATTTCCTTTCTGCTTTACTTTTCTATCTCACCACAAGGTAACTAGTATGCTTCTGCCGGGTCCCTCAGTTTTGACATTTGTGCCTCAGAGCTACCTATTCGTGGACGGAAATATGACATATACGTTACATGACATATAGGTGATGTATATATTTCTCCAAATAAAGTACACAGATGTTCAAGAAAACAGTTTGACACTTTTTCAAAATGTTAAACATAGTATTTCTATATTATCCTGTAATTCTACCCCAGGTATAAAAATTGAAAACAGATACTCAAACAATTACATGAACATGCATATTCATAACAGAACTATTCACAATAGTCAGAAGATGGAAATAACCTCAATCGCCTCTAGTGGATGAATTGATAACACATTGTTGTGCGTTTATACAACGGAAGATTGTCAGCCATTGAAAACGACAAAGTACTGATACATGCTACCACGTGGATAAAATTTGAAAACATTATGCTAAATGAAGAAGCCAGACACAAAAACTCGTATATTACCTGATTTCTCCACAACAGGTAAATCTATAGAGAAAGAATGTAGATTAGCAGCTACTGAAGTCGGGGGGGGGGAAGGAATAGGGATATATGCTAAGTGAGTATGAGGATTCCTTTAGGGTGATGAAAATACTTCGGTACTAAGTAGAGGTAGAAGTTATAGAACATCCCCAGTATACTAAATACAACTAGATTCTTCACTTTAGACCAACTTATTTTATGTTTTGTGAATTTTACAATTTAAAAATCTGAATTAAAAATAGATTTAAAAATCAGGTCTAAAATCTGTGGAATATTCTAGTTATACCAGGAAGAGTATTTGGAAAAGAATCTCTCAATTATGTTTCCAGATAGATGTCTGTTGATGCAAAGAACCACAATAGATATGATGAATTCGTCGCCCACATGAAAAAAAAGGTGCATGCATGCCTATAAGGAGGCTCAGGAGCTGAGGCTGCAGGAGGCTGAGGCAGCGGGATCGCTGTGAGTTCAAGGCCAGCCTGGACTACATAGTAAGACATTGCCCCCCCCAAAAAAAGAAGGAAAGAAAGAAAAAGAAGTGTGCTTCGTGTACCCTGCCAGAAACCCTGCCTCCACTTGATTCATTGTGGGTACCCTAAGTACCATTCTTGGTAAAGCAGCCTGGAAACAGAGTCACCACCTAATGACGGCTATGGCATTTTTCTCTGTTGACAGGGCTTGTCAGGAGTAACTGCACCAGTCTTCTGTGCTCACCACTCCCCTCATTCATCCCTTAACCGCTTAAATTGCCTACGCCAGGAAGCTGCTTATAATGCAGCAGATGTCTGCTTTTCTGTTTGACTTCAGCAGGGGCTGCTGGCACTGAAGGTTTTCTGTGGGAGCCAGTGGCCTAGTTTGAGGTGAATAATCAGCTTTCACTTAATGCTGTATCATTCTTTTCAGCTACAAACATTCTGTGTCCTTTTTTTAAATTTTTTTTCTTCCCAGGATTGAGCACAGTGAAATGCTACTTTCAGAAAGATGAGAGTATCAAAACCCTGGTGATTTCTAATGCTGGGAACACATCACATAGGATCAATTCAGACGATGAAAAGAGCTCTCTTCAGTCCAGATTGACACCGTGTTCCTGCTCACTAGCACATCAGCAAACATCCTGAATTCCTTGCCTGAGTAATGAATGGTTTCTGAGCAAGATCCTAAGCTGGCAGCAGATTGGAAATTCTATAGAACTGGGCAAGGGGGAAGGTGAGAGGTAGAGTTACAGGAAAGGATTAATGAGGGGGAGCTGGCTGAACATACTGCTGCACTGTTCGCCCAGTCACTAGACTGAGAAGTCACTGGTTTTTGCCTCCAGGACTGTACTTTTATAACTTAAAACAAGCCTCTTTAAACAAATCTGCATCAGGCAATGTGTCAACACTTCATTGGTTTCAATAGAATTAGTTTTCTAAATGCTCTTTTCTGAAGCAATTTTTGTACTTGAAAATGCATTACAAGGAACATTTACTATAACTACAGTACAACAATATAGAATATGACAAGTAGGGCTTTAATCAGTACAAGCTGCAACACTGAATACATTTTCCATCAATTCTCCCCCTTCGCCTTGAGTTCCAGTGTTAATAAACTCAGGTTATTTTCTCTGTTATTTGCTGTAAATAATAGCCACGACTTAATTGTTTTTGCCCAGGCTAGAATGAATTAGGCTAACGGTTTTCTAAAGATGCCCAGGCAGGTTCTGGCTTCAGAGCCTTACGTAACTCAGACCCGTCATGTTCCCCATGCCAAATAAACCAGAAGATCGTTCTGCTGGCGGGAGAGAGTACACCAAAGCCTGAACAAAGTGGGGGAACTGTGCTCTGTGTTAGACTTGTCTAAGTCCGACCCAAAGCACAGCTAGGAAGAGCCAAGAGTTGCTGAAAATCCAGCTTCTCTAAGGCTGACATGCTCTGCAGGCATGCACTCTGGTGAGATGTACCATAAATACAAGCAGTGTGAATGCCTGTAAGATGGAAAACATATTTCCTTTATACATTCTTCTCATTAACCTTGGTGTGTGGCTTACTTGCTTTTTTTTTTCACCTTAAAAGGGAAACAGAGAAATAATAGAGTCTTTCAAGTGTTCTAATTATATGAATCCGTTTAACCTCATTCTACTTCAATTTCATCTTTTTCTAAATGTGGCTGGAATAGAGATGAAAGGGCAGAGACCGCTGAGCTTTGGATGTGTTGAAGTTTGCAGAGGAAGAGGGAGCTGTGGTGGGAGATGACGCCTACAGCACTATGTGTTGCAATGTCTCAAGTATGTTCTCTTAGACTTTCTGAAAACTGTGAGTAGACAAACGGCCTCCTTGTTCCTTGCTCCTTTGAGTCTTCTCACTTATTTGTCTCTAAGAGAGTGTAAGGAAATGTCAGTATAGGCCTGGGTCTCACATGCCTGAGGAAGGACCTGGCCTTCCACTTTTGCTAGCTGCATACACTTAGATTAGTGACCGAAGTCTTCTGCACCCAAGTTTTCCCATTTAAGCCACTGGCACTGGACTTAACTTTTCTAGTTGCTATGAGGATTACAGATAACGATGCCAGCTGCCTGAATTAGTAGATACTCAACAAATGCTAACTCATGTTACTATTCTTGTGTTGAGTACAAATGGGAAACAAACTATGAAATCTAAGACGGAGGGTTACTGGGTACTACCTGAAGGCCAAGATTTAGTCCTTGTCTAAGAGCATTGGTGGGAATACAATCCAGCGGTGTGAGGGAATTTGGACACGTTCTACATCAAGGAGTTTTACAGTAGAAAATAGGAGATTTCAACTAGATGCAGGTAAACTTGCAGAATTTCTTCAAATTAATAGTTTTAAAAAGAACTTTTCTTCCCATATTAGATTTCAGCAGATTCAGAGACTTTTTCTTCCTCCACTTCATTTTTACAGTAGCTTATTCTGATCAGAGAACTTTCTGTGCAAGTAAACATGTTAAACTTTTCTTGCTTACAGTCATATAGGAATGAAAAACCAACTCTTAACCACACAATATAATTTTTGACATGGCTGGATCAGTTTTTGATTACTTTATTAAATTACTTGGATCATTGCATATTCAACCCACTTGTTTTCTCTAAAACCGATTTTGCCAAAGTACAAATACCAAATACAGTAAACAAGGTTTTGTACTATGATGAAAGACTGGGTGAAGAAATCATATTTTTAAACACTGTCTTCCCTTCTATGTCTTTTCATGACACCACAGAGCAGAATATAGGCAGTAAAACCAGAATTGATTTCCTGTTCGTTGTCATTTTCTGTTTCCATCTATGTTTCAAATAGAATCTTACAGTGTTTCTAATCCAGTAATTTTGGAGCTTATTTGCAGTGTTCATTAAAAGCAAAACAAGAACACGAATCAGTAATATTTAGTACTGGATTCTTTGGTGCTAACCACGATTACTCAACATGGGCAGAAATCACATTTTTTTCCATTCAGTTTATTTTCCACGGCATTATTTGAGAGAAAGTATAGCATTTTTTGTTCGGTTTTGTTTCTGTTCTTTTTTTTGCCCCTCATCTGAAAATTGTGCTGATAGTAGCATTACTAGTAAGAAAGCGAAGATGCAAGTTACTATGGTTCAGGGAAAGCATTAATAAGAAGGAACAGAAGATCCTCACAAAAGTCGATGTGGTTGTAACATGCTGAGGGGTCCAGCCTCTTCCACAGCAGCCTCACCCGGTTTGACATTCCCAGCCGCTAGCGGCTTGGGACGGGCTCCCCAGGCACTCCTGGGAGGTGATTCTGAGTACTACCTTAAAACTGTATGCTCATCAAACCTCCCACCTGTCCCTGAAAAGAAAATTTTAAATTAGATAAAAATGAATGAGGTCCACATTTAGAAGTAAAAAATAATGTTAATAATCTGGTTGGATATTCTTTACCTCTTTATCTTTTCCCTTCTTAGGGAGGTCTTCCTTGACTCCTTTATTAAAAATTGCAAACTTCCCTTCCTTTGTCTTCCTTGCCTTATTTTTTCTCCATAATATCTTACGTGAATGTTTAAGTCCTTCTTTCTTTCCTTCCTTCATTCCTCCCTCCCTTCCTTCCTTCTTTCCTTTCTTCCTTTTCTTTCCTGGAAGTTCCTAAGTATCAGCAAAGAATGGGGACACTGAGCTCAGGGAAGAGGTAAGGAAAAATAGTGCAGGGGCTGTTCACACCCCTAGTTTTTCACCAACCTAGGGAAACCCGGGAGGCTCTCTCGCCACTGTTACTGTTCAGCAGCATGAGATCTGCCTCATGGTTTCTGTCTCGTCTCATTAGATCAAAGAAACACACTTGACCTGTGACAGCAAGAAAATAATTTCCTGGGGTAGAGAACGGCCAATGAAGAGTGAGCTGCTACTCAGTTTAAAGGTGATTTTTCATTTGCAGTTTTATCTTGTACTTGTGATGTAATTAGTTTGTTATCTTCACACATTAAATCCAGTGACCCACAGTAACAAATTAAACTTGAGAAAATAAAAAAAATCTATATATTTATAAATGGTAGAAGAGAAAGTTGAAGTAACAGAACACACAGTAAAATTAAAAGAGAGAAAAATAAAAGAAAAGGTGAGAACTTGAAAGGGAATTAAAATGAATTAATCATTGATTATTAGAGAATATGGGAAAATAGCAGAAGGAAATTGACTTAAAAAAGATGGAAAGGGGTTGGGGATGTAGCTCAGTGGTAAAGTGCTTGCCTAGCAAGTGCAAGGCCCTGAGTTCAATCCCCAGCACAACCCCCAACCCCCCACAAAAAAAGATGGAAAAAATTTTCTACAGTTAAAAAAAAAGATGTGAATCTTTATTTTAAATAGATTCAGGTGTGGCTGAATGATATGAATATTGTTTTACAAAATTGCAGTAGCTCAGTGGAAGAGCACTTACCTATGATGGGCAAGGCCCTGGGTTCAATTCCCAGAACTGCCCCCCAATAATACCTTCAAAATTCAAATGAAAGAATTATATATCTAATAACTCTTTTGATCTGGTATGAAGGTTTAAGTGAAGGTATTTCAGGAAAATTCAGAGAAAATTTCCCTTTGATATAGCTAGTCTGAGGAATATACTTGATAATATAATCTAGAGAAATATGGGATAAAAAAGATAGATATGAAGAAAAATAATGCATCAACCTGGAGTACAAAACCCAAAATTCACCATATTATCTGAACAGCACTGAAAGCAACAAGTTCAAAGTAGCAGAAGGTACAGTATCCTCCAAGAGTGAGGGAAGGAAGGATGAAATGAGTTCTTCCAGTTACTGCAGGAAGCTGGCAGAGCTTCCTAATAAGATGAGAGCGACATGTACAAATACTGAGAAGGCAAAAGGCTGCAAGGGAAGGCATGGACATTAGGTAAACTGAGGTATGGCATAAATTTAAGATGTTGAGGCAATCTAAGAAAAGAAAATTTATTTGATCTTTTCACAGAAACATATGTTCCTTCAATCCTCCTAGAATTTGGAAAGTCAGATAGAGTCACAGTAACCCTTACATTATATACTGTGATGCCAAAGAAAATTGATGGAAAGAGACAGAATTTTAGGTATATAATTTAAATGACTATGTAGATTAGATCAAAGCTCCTCACCTATATAACAAAGATGTTACAGATTGATAAAACGAGGAATAGAGAATTGGAGTCAGGAGATGTCAAAAATTCTCATCTTTCATACTAGGGCATATATAATGCTCAAGATTAACAAATTAAGAAATAGATGTGCATTTATTATTTACTGTGTCATAACAAATTGTCACCAGACCTTGCATTATAAAACAACAATAAACATTCATTGTCTTTATATATAAGAAATACACTGTGGCTGGGTTGGGAGGTTCTGTTTCAGATGTTCTTGAAGTTGGAATCATGGAAAACTTGACCTCATAGGAAGTCTCAGTTTTCCTACACAGAGCTACATTATTGTCCCCACAACACAATAGCTTCTGCTTTAAGTGAATGACCAATGAAATCACTTATTACCCAGCTCCAGAAGCCATACACTGCCACTTTTGTAATATCTTATTGTTACACAGGTCAGCTCTATTTATTCTAGAAATAGACTTCCCAAGGATGTGAATATCAGAAAGTGAGAATCAGTGCACTGCACACCACAGAAGTATGAGCCTATTGTCTGTGCAGTAGTATTAGAAGTACAAAATTCAAAAATACTGAAAAGCATTTTTGATACAACTTGAATTTATCTATTTGAATATATTAGTTTGATTAAAAATTTAATTGTCTTGAAGAAGCTCAGGAAGCTACAATAGAAAAAAGAGAGAAGAATAAAATCAGGAAATATTATAGGGAAGAATGAAATATCAAATAGACATAAAAACCATAAAAAAGAAGAATGCAGAAATTCCAAAGCAAAATAATGCAATGAATGAAATGAAAAATGTTAGTTTTACCACAGCAGACTTGATGGAATAGAAGAAAGAAGTAGCTCAAAACAGGATAGTTTAGATGCCCTGAGTCGGAGGCCCAAAAGAGAAAACAATGAAACAGAGTAATGAAAGCTAATGACACACCATGAAATGAGCCCATATACTTGGTACGTAATTCTCAAAACAGAGCAGAGAAAAGGGCAGACAGCTTATTTGAAGAAACAATAAGAAGCCTAGAGAAAGAAACAAACAAGATCAAAGTCAAAACCAGAGAAAATTTTGAAAGGCGTGAGAGGAAGCAACTCATCACCTACAGGAATCTCTGTTAAGATTATCAGTGAATTTCACAGTAGAAACTAGCAGGCTGTGGGAGAATGGTGATGGAAAAAAAAAAAAACCCACCAAGTGCTGCTGAAAAAAAACAAACCAAAACAAAACAAAACAAAATAAAAAACCTGCCAAGCAATCCTACAACTGATAATGCTCTCCTTCAGAAATAAGGACAGGTAAGGATTTTCAAAGACCATTTTACAAACTAAGGGGGTTCATCAACACTAGACTTGCCTTATAAGAAATGCTAAAGGGAGTTTTTTCAAGTAGAAATGAAGGGATGCTAATTAATGGCCAGAAACATTTGAAAGCATAAAAATTACTATAAAGATAATAATTAGAGTACTCTTATAATGTAATTGTTGTACATAAGTCAATTTTAATTTCAGTATAAAACTTGAAAGACAAAATTAATGAAAATAGTTAAAGCTACAATAATCAATTAATGCATACATAGTACATGATAGATGCAAATTGTGACATTAATAATATCAAATGTGGGGGAGTGAAAATGTATACTTTTATATGCCATTGAAGTTAAGCTATAATCAGCTTAAAATAGAACATTATAATTGTAAATGTTTTATGCAAGTATCATGGTAACCATAAAAGCAAAATCTTGAAGAGAGAAACAAAAGATAAAGAAATCAAAACATAGTATTGTTGAAAAATCGCTTTATGAAGAAAATCAGCCACAGATGAAGAATGGAAGAAAGTAATTACAGAGCCAACAAATAATTAACAAAATGGCAGTAAGAAACCCATATTTATCAATAATTACTTTAAATGTAAATGGATTTAATTCTCCAAACAAAAGTTATAGAGTTACTGGAAGAATAAGGAAACAAAAATCCAATAATATACTACCTAGAAGAGACTCATTTTGGCTTTAAAGACTTGAAAAAGGTGTTCAATGCAAATGTTACCAAAAGAGAGAAGGAGTAGCTGTGCTCAAATCACACAAAGTGGACTTTAAGCCAAAAATTGTCATAAAAGACAAAGACCATCATATAATAAAGAAGAGATCAAGTTGTCAGGGGGATATAACCATTGTAAATACATGTGCAACTTATGCTGGAGCATCTGAATGTTTAAAGCAAATATTAACAAAATGAAACAGAGCAACTTACAACAGTGAGGGATTTTTAATAATTTGTATTCAACAATGTATAGATAATCCAGACAGAAAATAAACAAGGAAGCAGTAGACTTGAATGACACTAGAGACCAAATGTTTACAGAACAGCCATCAAATACACATTCATTTCAAGCACATTTTATAGAACATTCTTCAGGATAGATCATATGTTAGGCCACAAAATAAGTCTTAATTTAAAAAGAATAAAATCATAGCATACATTTTTCTGACAATAGGAAAAACAATAAGAAGAGGAATTGGAAAATTCAGAAATATGTAGAAATTAAACAACATAAAGCCAAACCACCAATGAATCAAGGGGAAAATTAAAAGAGAAATTAAAAAAAAAGTCTTGAGATGAAAATGGAAATACAATATCTCAAATTTATAGATTGCAACAAAAACTGTTCTAAGAGGGAATTTTATAGTAAAAATTGTCTGCTGAAAAAGTTAGAAAAGGGATTTTAAATAAACAATCTAACTTTATATTCCAAGGAACTAGAAAAAGAAGAACAAAGTAAGTCCAAAGTCAGCAGAATAAAATTAGAGAAGTAATAAGTGAAACAGAGATTGGAAAAACAATAAAAAAATGATTGAAACAAAATCTGATTTTGTAAGAAGGGAAATAAAAGTGATCAGCTTTGGCTAGATTAAGCAAAAAGAGAGAAGACTCAAATAAAGAAAATAATAAACGAATAGGAAATATTAAAACTGTTATTACAGAAATCCAAAGAATCAAAAAAAAAGTGACTATGAATAATTACATACCAATAAGTTGGAAAATCTATGAGAAGAAAATAAGTGAATCCATTTCTAGAAGCAAACAACCAATCATGATTCATTGATGAAGAAACAGAAAATTAAAACAGACCAATAACATGTAAAGAATTGAAAAAATAATTTTAAAATTCCTTTCAGAGAAAGTTCTAAGACCTGATAGCTTCAATGGTAAATTCTACCAAGCACTTGAATAAAAATAAATTCTAATCCTCAAATTCTTCCAAAAAATTTAAAGAGGAGTGAACACTATCAAACTGATATTGTAAGGAATTACCCTGCTGCCAAAGCAACATAAACGTACTGCAAGAAAAGAAAATTACAGTCCAATATCCTTGACAAACATAAATGCAAAAATCGTCAGCAAAATATTACCTAACTGAGTTCAACAGAACATAAAGTGATCATTCACTGAAAGCAGGTAGGATTGATCCCTGGGACGCAAAGTTGGTTCAGCATAAGCAAATCAATATATGTGATACATCACATTGGCAAAATAAAAGATAGAAAGTATTATTATCTCAGTAGATGTGGAAAAAGCACTTGACGAAATTCAACTTCCTTTCCTGGAAAAGTCTGTCAACAAAATAGAAAGAGACGAAATATACTTCAGCATAGCAAATGCAAACTATGGCAGCCCACGTGTATTGTCAAATCAACGTCAAAGCTGACAGGCTTCTTCTCTGAGACCAGGCACAAAATAAGGACACTTACTCTCGCCATTTCTGTTCAATAGAGTCATAGAAGTTTTAGCCAAATCAATTAGGCAAGAAAAAGAAATAGAAGGGATTCAAATTGGAAAGAAGTGAAATTTCTGTTTGCAGACATTATGTATATGCATATATATTATATTATACATTATGTATAGTTATATGCATTTTATATATTAAAAAGGCTGTAAAGATTCCACTAAAAAGTTATTAGGACTAATAAAAACATTTTGAAAGGTTGCAAGACACAAAATTAATATACAAAAAATCAGTGGAGTTTCTACTCCCTAACAACTACTCATAAAAAATAATCAAGAAAACAATTCTATTTAGGACAGCATAGAAAAAATATAAATGTAGTCAAGAAGGTGAAAGGTTGGTGAAAGAATTTAAGGTACAATAAATGAGGAGCTATTTGGTGGTCATGGATTGGGAAAGTCAATGTTGTTAAACTACCCATGTTATCCAAAGTGATCTTTGGATTCAACGTAATCTGTATAAAATGTAATTTGTATACAAATTCCAATAAAAATTTTCACATAAATATTAAAATATCCTAAAAGTCACATGAAACACAAAAGATCCTGACTATCCAAATAAATTCCAGGCAAAAAGAACAAATGGAGTTATCACACTCCTTGATTTAAAAATATACTATAAGAAAGCTGGGTGTGGTGGCACACATCTGTAATCCCAGCATTTGAGAAGGTGATGCAGGAGGATTGCTGCGAATCTGAGGACACCCCAAGCTACATAGTGAGTTCAAGGCCAACCTGAAGTACATAATGAGACCCTGTCTCAAAAAAAAATACTAGAAAAGTATAGAAATCAAAACAGTATAGCACTGGCATTAAAAATAGACATATTAACCAAAGAACCCAGATACAGAACCCAGAAAAAACACCCACAATTGAGATAGAGATCCTGGGATGAAATTTAGGCATTTAGTTAATTGGTCTTCAACAAAGTCCCCACATGTTAAAATGTTTATTGCAAAAAAGATGACAGATAATAAGTGTTGATGAAGATGTAGAGAAAAGAGAACCCTTCCACGCTGTTCACAGGAATGTAAATTAGTACAGTTCTGTTTCTGGAAAACAGAAAAAAGTTGCTCAAAAAATTAAATAGAAGCACCATATGATCCAGCAATTCCATACTGGGCATATAGCCAAAGGAAACAAAATCAATATGCTGAAGCGAGACTGCACTCCCATGTTAACTGCAGCATTATCTGCAATAGCCAAAATCTTTAAAGAAATATGTACTGGGAACACTGCTCAGCCTCTAACAGAGAGAAATCTGTCTTTTGTGACAACATGGATGAACCTGGAGGACATTGTGCTAAGCTGAATAAGCCAGATGAAGAATGACAAGTATTATATTATCTAATTTATATGTGGAACTCTAAAAAAGCCAAACTCATGAAGCAGAGAATAAAAAGATAATTGCTAGGTGGTAGGGGCCTGGGAGGATGAGGAGCTATTTTTCGAAGCTACAAAGTTTCAGTTAGTCAGGGTGAGGGAGGCTGGAGATTTCTTAAGTAGCAAGGTGACTATAGCTAATAATAATGCATTATATTATTAGCTGAGCATTTCTAAGAGATTAGATTTTAAATGTTCTTAATATAAAAAAAGGATAAATATGTGATGAATGCTATATTAATTAGCTTGATTCAATGGTTTCATTATATATAATCTCAAAACTTGTTGCATATTAAAATATATACAAGTCTATATGTCAATTATGCCTCAATAAAGCTGGGGGAAATAAAAATTAATTAATATAAAATTAATCCTCAAAATATGGAAAATACAGAAAATATAACATAATAAAGATTACCAATAATTGTTTAACCCATACACTGACTCCATTGGATTTTTCTTTTGGCTTTAGTCCTTTTTGTATTAAAGTACATATTAAAAAAAATAAAGTATATATATTTTATAAAAATACAATTATATGTACTATTTTATATCTGTCTCTTCCTTCCAAAATCACCTTGGGTATTATTCATTCTATTACATATCCCCTAGAGATTATTTTAAAAATGACTGCTTATATGTGAGTTACAAAAATAATACATGTTTATTCTGAAATATTTAGAAAACAATTCACAACCTCACCATTCATGCAGTTCTGTTAATGTTCTGGAGAATACTTCACTCTCTCTTTTCAATATGGATATACAGAACTGCTTTAAAAGTTGGGGGTGGGCTGGGGATTTAGCTCAGTGGTAGAGCACTTGCCTTGCAAGCACAAGGCCCTAAGTTCCATCCCAGTACTACCCCCTTCAGAAAAATGGTGGCGGCCTGGAAGCCTATTGTTAAGGCTGCATTTTACTTCATTATTGGATATATTATCATTTAACTATCCTTCTGTTATAGGACATTAATTGCCTCAAATTGTCAGTAATTATAAAAAAATACTTTATAGAAACCATTCTGCACATGTCTTATTTATTTTTTATTTATTTATTTTATTTTAATGGTACATTATAGATGTACATAGTGATAACATTCATCATAGGGGATTTGTACTTGTACATGACATATCTCGTTGCTTCATTTTTTCCCATTCCCCTCCCCTCATCCCCTCCTCCCTTCCTATTTACAAAAGCTTTGTTTCCATTTTTTCCTTCCATTTCTTATTTCTCTTGTCCTCTGTTCTGTTCCTCCTCCCTTGTTTCCTTTCCCATTGGGACATTTTCTTCCCTTTCTTAATATAATACATTTTAGTCTCTATTTACACTTTCAGTTTCTCACACCAGAGGAACAATGCAGTATTTAGACATGTGTGTCCAATTTATTTCACTTAAGAGTATGGTCTCAAAATGCATCCATTTACCTAGGAATATCTCAAGCTTATCATTCTTTATGGCAGAGTAGTACTCCATTGTATAAAAAAACCCCACTTTTTTTTTTTTTATCCATTCTGCTGTTGATGGGTATTTGGGCTGTTTCCAAGATTTAACTATTACAAACTGTGCTGCTATAAACATGGGTGTGCATATATTGCTGCAGTATGATGCTTTTAATTCTTTTGGGAAGATACCAAGAAGTGGAATAGCTGGGTCAAATGGAATCTCTAGTCCTAGTTCCCTGAAGAATCTCCACACTGATTTCCATAGTGGTTGTACCAGTCTACATTCCCACCAACAGTGGAGAAGTGTTCCTTTTTCTCCACATCCCCTCCAGCATTTGTTATTGGCTGATTTGTTGAAAATAGCCATTTTTTCTGGAGTGAGATGGAATCTCAGGGTTGTTTTAATTTACATCTCTTGAATGACCAGCAATGTTGAACATTTTTTCATACGTCTATCTGCTATTTCTACTTCTTCATCTGAGAAATGTCTATTCATTACTGCTGCCTACTTTTGAATTGGGTCTTTAAATTTGGGGGGGTCTGATTTTTTTGAGTTCTTTATATATTTGAGATGTTAATCCTTTGTCAGAGGAATAGCTGGCAAAAATTTTTTCCACTCTTTGGGTTGTCTCTTTGCTTGGGGGTAGTTTCTTTTGCTGTGCACAAGCTTTTTAATAAGATCAGGTCCCAGTTGTTGATTCTTTGTGATATTTCTTGGGCAACTGGGGATTTGTTCACAAAGTCCTTTCCTACACCCATGTCTTCAAGACTTCTACCTATTCTATCTTCCAATAGATATAGTGTTTCTATTTTAATATTTAGATCTTTGATCCACTTTGATTTTAGCTTAGGGCATGGGGAAAGATATGTGTCTACTTTTAACCTTTGGCATATGGACAGCCGGTTTTCCCAGCATTATTTATTAAAGAGGCTGTCTTTCTTCCAGTGAGTTTGTTTGGCCCCTTTGTCAGAGATAAGGTGACAGAGTGTTTAGACCTGTTTCTTCACCTTCTAATCTGTTCCACTGGCCCTGGGGTCTGTTTTTCTGCCTGTACCATGCTGTTTTTATTACAGTAGCTTTGTGGTATAGCTTCAGGTCAGAGATTGTGATGGCCCCTGCTTTGCTTTTGTTGCCCAGAACTGCTTTTGCTATTCTAGGTTTCTTTTGGTTCCAAATGAATTTTAAGATTGTCTTCTCTAATTCTGTGAGGTATGCTATGGGTAATTTAATTGGGAGTGTATTAAATCTGTATAGCAGTTTTGGGAGTATGGCCATTTTCACTATACTGCTTCTTCCTACCCAGAAGCAAGGGATATCTTTCCATTTTCTGATATCTTCTTCAATCTCCTTTCTCAAAGTACTGTAGTTTTCGTTGTATAGATCTTTTACTTCCTTCATTAGATTGATTCTTAGATACCTCATTTTTTTGGATGCTATTGTGAAAGGTGTTGTTTCCCTAATTTCTCTCTCGGTGAGTCTGTCGTTTGTGTACGAGAATGCTTTTGATTTCTGAGCGTTGACTTTGTATCCAGCTACACTGCTGAATTTGGTTATTAAATCTAGAAGTCTTTTGGTGGAGTTTTTGGGGTTCTCTATATAGAGTATCATGTCATTGGCAAATAATGATAATTTAACTTCTTTACCTATCCTTATTCCTTTTATTTCTTTCTCTTGTCTAATTGCTCTGGCTAATATTTCCAGAACTATTTTGAATAAGAGTGGTGAGAGTGAACATCCTTGTCTTTTTCTGTATTTTAGAGTGAAAGCTTTTAGTTTCTGACCATTTAGTATGATGTTGGCTGTTGGTTTGTTATAGATGGCTTTTTTCAGATTGAGATACAGACCATCTATTCCAATTTTCTGCATGGCTTTTATCATGAATGGGTGTTGGACCTTGTAAAATGCCTTTTCTGCATCTATCGAGATGATCATATGGTTTTTGTCCTTGGCTCTGTTAATATGGTGTATCACATTTATTGTTTGCATATGTTGAACCATCCCTGCATCCCTGTAATGAATCCTACTTGGTCATAGTGTATAATCTTTCAATAATGTGTTGCATTCTGTTTGCCAGTATCTTATTGAGGATTTTTGCACCTATGTTCATTAATGAGATTGGCCTATAGTTCTCTTTTTTCATTGGATCCTTGTCTGGCTTTGGTATCGGGGTAATGCTTGCCTCTAGGTATGATTTTGGGAGTATTGCTTCTGTTTCAATTTCATTAAACAGTTTGAGAATTAGTGGCATTAAGTCATCTCTAAATTTCTTGTAGAATTCAGCAGTGAATCCGTCAGGACCTGGGCTTTTTTTGTTGGTAGGTTTTTAATTACTTCTTCAATTTCAGTGGCTGATATTGGGTTATTTAGAGTTTTTATATCTTCTTGATCCAGTTTTGGTAATTCATATGTATCTAGGAATCTGTCTATTTCTTCTGTATTTTCAATCTTATTAGAATATAGGTTCTCAAAGTACGTATTGATAATCTTCTGGATTTCTGCAGGATCTGTTGTGATTTCACCCTTTTCATTCCTAATCGTATGAATTTGAGTCTTTTACTTCCTTTTTTTAAAAAATAAGGTTGGCTAAGGGTTTGTCAATTGTATTTAATTTTTCAAAGAACCAGCTCTTCTATTCATTGATTCTTTGTATTGTTTTCTTAGTTTAAATTGCATTAATTTTGGCTCTGATCTTTATAATATTCTCCCTCGTACAATCTTTGGGTTTGAGTTGCTCTTCTCTTTCTAGAAGTTTGTGGTTCCACATTAGGTGGTTTATTTGAGCTCATTCTGTTTTTCTGATATGGGTATTCAATGCTACAAATTTCCCTCGTGAAACTGCTTTCATTGTGTCCCACATATTTCAGTAGGTTGTACTGGCATTATCGTTCAGTTGCAGAAACTGTCTAATTTCTTCTTTAATTTCATCTCTGACCCACTGATTGTTCAGGAGGATGCTTTTTAATTTCCATGTGTTTATGGAATTTTTGTGGTTCTTTTTGCTGTTTATTTCCAGTTTCAATGCACTATGGTCTGATAGTATGCATGGGATAATTTCTATTGCTTTGCATTTACTTAAGCCTGTTCTATGAGCTACTATGTGGTCTATTTTGGAGAAAGCCCCGTGTGGAGCTGAGAAGAATGTGTATTCTGATGTTGTGGGTTGGAATACTCTGTATATGTGTACTAGGTCCATTTGTTCAAGAGTTTGATTTAGTTCTGTATTTCCATGTTGACATTTTGTCTAGTTGATCTGTGTATTGGTGACAGTGGGGTATTGAAGTCCCCCATTATAATTGTATTGGTCCTTATTTGGTTTTTCATGTCCGTCAATATTTGTTGTATGTAATTAGGCATGCTGGTATTAGGTGCATATATATTTATGATTGTCATCTGTTCTTCTTGGGTTGTTCTCTTTACAAGGATGTAGTGACTTTCTTTATCTTAATGAGTCTTGGCTTGAAATCCACTCTGTCTGCAAATAGAATTGCTAACCCTGCTTTTTTCCGGGTTCCTCTCGCATTAGATATTGTTTTCCATCCTTTGACTTTCAATCTATGAATTTCTTTTTGAATTAAATGTGTTTCTTGTATGCAGTGTATTGTTGGGTCTTGTTTCTTGACCCATTCTGCTAGTCTGCTTCTTTTGATTGGCGAGTTGAGACCATTTACATTGATAGTTATAACTGACATATGTTGACTTATTCTTGTCATATTATTTACCTGTTGTTGGCTTCCTAGTTTTCCCTTCTGTTTAATTACTTGCCTTGCCTGAAGGATTCATTCCATTTTGATTCCTGGAGTTGTAGTCTTCATTTTCTCTTTCCAGAATGTCCTTCAGAAAATTTTGGAGTGCTGGTTTGGTGGTCATGAATCTCTTCAGGTATTCTTTGTCATGGAACTCTCTTACTTCTCCATCAATTTTGAAAGATAGTGTTATAGGGTACATCAATCTGGGCTGAAGGTTGTTTTATTTTAGGGCTTGAAATACTTCACTCCAAGCTCTCCTTAACTTGAGAGTTTGTGTTGAGAAGTCTGCTGTGATTCTGATAGGCTTTCCTTTATAGATTATTTGTTTCTTTTCTCTAACAGCTTTCAATATTCTGTTCTTGTATTGAATTTCAGGAAATTTGACTATTATATGCCTTGGGGTAGATTTTTGTTGATCATGGCTAATTGGAGTTCTTTATGCCTCACATCTTTATGTCCACTTCTTTTTCCATACTTGGGAAGTTTTCTGCCATTATTTCTGTGAAGAGGTTTCTTATGTGATTTGTGCTATCTCCTGCTCTTTCATCGACTCTGATCAATCTTATGTTATTTTTCCTTCTGTCATCTAGTGGCTTTTGTATGGATTTTTCATGGTCCTTTACCATTTTGAAGAACTCTTTCTTTTCTCGATCATTAATCACAATCTTCTCTTCTATATCTGAGATTCTCTCTTCACATTGTTTCATCCTACTGCCAATACTTTCATTAGAATTTTTAATCTCCTGGACATCTGTTTGAATCTGTTTCATAAATTCCACTTCTTTCCTGTGTTGGGCATTTATGGTTTCCATCATTTTTTCTAAGCTCTTCTATTTTTTTTTTATCTATATCTGCTCTAGAGTCACTGATCATTTCTTTCATTCTGGAAATGATTTCTGTTTTGATGTTTTCTAGATCTTCACTCATCTGCTTTTTACTTCTGCTGCTACTGCTTCCAAGATTCTGGGTGAGAAGCTTTCAGGTTGTTCCAGTTCATTACCCACTGGGTTTGCTTTTGGTGAGCTGGAGGTATGGGGTTGCATCGTATTTGTGTGTCTTCTCATTTTCTATTTTTTCTTCTTGCATTTAGTTCCTGCGTTAATGCTTATGAATTGCCTGTGGCAGGTAGCTTTTTTTGTTAGTTTTGAGAACCTTTTGGAAGTGACTGCTTCCTCAGAGATGTCTTACAGGTATAGCTGGTTTTCGTATTATGAGTCTGTTGCAAAATCTTGCCTCTTCAATTTGTTGGGGCTGAGAAGTTGCTGTCTATTTGGCCAGCCCTTAGTTCTTTGACCATGGCCTATAGTGTTATTTGTGACCCTCTGCCAATCTTAATCTTGGCATGCAAGGAAGAACTGAGTAGAACAATTCTGTCACCTTGCCTAAAGTAGTACAGTCAGCAACAATAATAGCATTAGATACAGTCTAGAAAATAACAAACTGTGTACTATTGATCTGCCACCTTATACCTTATGAACTAGATTTGTGGTTATATAACAGTATCCCCAATAAACCAGAAACTTTTATGCAGTAAATATGCCACCAATACAGTGATTTTACTGTCAGTGGAGAAAATTCAAAAGCGATTAGGAGGACAGAACAGAGAAATAGAAGAAGAGAAAGAGGTGAGAAGCAAGATTGGAAGCCAGGGGGAAATTATGGAAACTTTGGGGAACTGGTAAAGGAAACAGAAGGAAAGGAGAGAAGGAAGAAGTAAAATAAGGACAGAACAACAACAACAACAACAACAAAAACAGCAAAAAACTAGAAACTATCCTATAAAAACAAGAAAGAGGAAAAGAAAAAGAAAAAGAAGAGCAGAGTGGGAAAAAATTAAAAAAAAAATCCACTTCCTGATGTGTCTCTGCCATCACTGGTAGACAGAGTAGACCAACCCAGGTCCTTGTTGATTAATTCCAGCAGTAGATTTTGGCAGGGTAATGAGTGTTCCCAGCTGGGTTCAATAGCAAGGCTTCACCCATTCTATTGAAGTTCAGCCTGATCACTGGCTGTGGGGTTGAAATTCAATTTGTTCATCTGGAGACACACTGTGTGTCTTCCACCGGTTTGGACTCAGTTCCCTGCCAGTTTGAACTTGGCTACTTTCCCTCCTCCCAAGTTGAGTTTGAACTCTGCTCTGCTTTGCCTCACCTTGCCCCGCCTTGCCCCAGCACCAAAGGACACTAGCAGTTTTTCTGAGTTCTGAGCTCAGCCCCTTTCCACAATGGTTATCAACCAATCACCACCTTCTCCTGGGTGCCGTCTGAGATCACTTGACTCAGGTAACTCACCAGCTGCTGCGGTCTTCAGTGTCCACCACTCTGTTCTGCGTGTCTTTCTGTGGAGGTCTCTGGGGTCTCCAGTAGTCACCGTGCATCTGCAGGCTCAAACTGCATCACTTGCACTAAGAGCTGGGGCCGCGAGTTGAGGCTGTGAGGTGTACTGTGTGCTGGGGATGCGCAGGGCTTTGCATTGCTGCAGAGACCCCAGCTGCAAGCTGCTGCTGTTAACTGGGCTGTGAGTCAAGGCTGTGACCTGGGGGCTGCAAGCTGAGGCTGCGAGGCGGGGACGCGAGCCAGAGCCATGAGCGGGAGCTTTGGAAGAAAGCGCTGTCCGTCTGTCACCTTCTTCTTCCGGGCTGGTCTCTCCTTTTGCTTTCCCCGTGGGCTTCAATTTTTGCTTCAGCTCCCTGCTGGGTCTTGAGAACACGCTTCCTTCCTTCTTCTCGTCCCTAAATTGCTATATTGCCATGTCTGAACAACAAATCTTGGAGAGACTATTACTCTCCTTCTCTCTGCTCCTCCATCTTCCCTGAAGTTCTTATTTATTTTTAAGTAAGTACTTAAAAGTGGGACAAAGTTTTTGAGCGTTTTCACAGGCCCTGGAGGTAGCACAGAAAGTTTCTTTGTGAAAACTGGAGCCAACACCTTCACTTTGGCAAAGAGACCCCTGCTCCTTTGATGCATGCTGCCCTCAGTACACATTGATTGGAAAAATAGACCATCCTCCGTGGGGAACTTGGTCCAAAAGAAAGCAGTTAGGATCTAATTCTGGGATTTAAAGAGGAGCAAAACAGACAAACTAATGAATTACGAAGTTTACCTGCTTGAACTGCCCAAAGGAATTGACCAAAAAGTAGCACATACAGGGAGCGTCCCTTTGACGCCGCCTGTGTCATTTTTATAAGTCCTCTTGTGCACAATGGACTTCTTTCTTTCTTTTTTTTAATTCCCATGCTCATAAACTGTGAAATTAAATTTACCTTTACTGGGATATAAAGGTCAGACGTAATTTACCTAATAGAGCCAATTGATGGAAATCTACACAGTGTAGGGATAATGGTTTGAGGAGCTAGGAACATTTTGTCCTTGTCTCTGCTTCTCTCAAATGTTTTAAATACAACCTGGCATTTGCTAACAGATACTACATGTCACCATATTTTAATGACCTTATCCTTCTTATTGCCACAATTTTTTCTTTCTTTTTTTTTTTTTTTTTTTTTGGTGCCGGGGATTGAACTCAGGGCCTTGTGCATGCCACAATTTTGAACTAAAGAAAAAAAGAAAATCACCAAATGATCCTGCAAGATGCTTCCTATCATGTTAGCAGTCAGTTACTGCTACACTGTCAGTAACTCTTGTCGATATTTTATCATTTACCAGATTACACTAAAAATAAAAATCTTTTGAGAAACATCTCTCTCAAATTTTGCCTTCTTGGGTCTCTATATAACCATAACACAAAGAAAGAAACTATGGATCAGAGTCTTGTGTTCACTTCCCCGCCCCACTGCTCATGAGTTTTGCCACTTTAGGGGAATGCAAGGGTCCCCCTTCTTGCTCTCAACATTGTCCTTTATGAAATGGGTTGGATAACACCTTTCCTTCTAATAATTTTCAGAAGTTCTTTAAAAATAAAATGTATTTAAACATCTGACTTAATAAGTATTGTGGTGGTGTAAAATGTTGGAGCATAGTTTAGGGCTCATGTTATTTTCAAGTTTTTGTGATTTTTTTTTTTAAAAAAATTGAATTAACTCAATTGCTTTGCATTATTAGTGATAGGATTATAGGATCAAAGTCAATTTGTTTAATAACAGGAATTTTGTAACTACAAAATGTATTCTCTTTTGCTATTTTAAGGATGTTAGTATCTTAATTCTTTTCGTCTCTTTTCCCTTCCTTCCCCCCTTCTCTCCGCATCTCTTGATCTCCTTCCCATTTGAGAGACATCTATCTCCCTATTTCCCATCATCTGTCTTTTATTTTTCTCTTTATTTGTAATTTGGGTTTCTCATGTAGAAACCATGCAATGTTTAAGCTTGTGTGTTTGATTTATTTCACTTAACATTATTGTTTCAAGGTGGACTCATTTCTGCCCACAAAGAATATAATCATTATGTCCTGTATACATATACTAAAAAAGACAAATATATATATATATTATGTATTTTCAAAAAAGAATTTTAACATCAATTTGACTAAGTGCTAGAATGTTTAAATTTATAGTATTTTATAAATGCTAAATTTATTTTTTGTCTCTTGGATGGTTGTTTCACTCTATCCCTCCCAGTTTATCTATATTTGGATAATTAGGAATTTTAAAATCAGCATCAGGTGAGAATGTTTTAATATTTCTAATAAATAGTATTTGTCCATTCTCAACATCTCATTCAGAATAGTTAATTGTTCCACATAATACACAAGGAAAACTACACAATGAAACACATGTTATGCCAATACTAATACCTACAATGAACTTACAGAAGTCTGTGATTTCCTTTGTTTTAACCAAAAATTTCAGTAGTCTTTGGATGTGGTTGTTTACGGAGGACATCACTGCTTTCGTTGTGGGATGATATTAACATTGCTTTTGGCAGCCCCTCAAATGCCATTAGAAAAATTCAAAAGGCTTCTGAATCATTGGCAACTTGTGTGGAATTTAGTGGCGCTTCTGGAGGGCAAACCCAAGAAGTGAACCCATGGGCCCTGTGGGTGACAAAACTAAATTTAAAATGCAAGTTTGCACCTTCCATTTCTAGAGCTGTCCTTATGAATCTCACCTGCCAGTTCAGGAGCCTTCTATTCTTTCTTCTACCACATGTCTGCTTTGCCCGTGAGAAGCCCTTTTGTGAAGTGTTCTTACCATGTGAGCAGTGTACCAGCTGTTTGTCATGTGGTCAGCAAGGCAAGGCCTGTCAGACTGTCTGCTCTATGTAAGTCTTTTTTGCAGTATGTTTTGTCTAAATTTGAAGTAAAAACTGAACCGTGACTCTTTCTATTTCTGCTGTAGGAATCCTCATCCTCTCCCTGATTATCAATGCTTCTCCCTCAGTAGGTAATTACACCGAAGGATGAAAAAGACAGGTACATGTAGGAACTGCTGTACTTATGATGGGGATGAGCCATCTCATTTAACATTGGTAGGGTGCTCAGGCTGGTACACCAGAAATAAAGGTCAGGTTAATTTCAAGAAGACCAGTCTTTTAGCCATAGGCATTGCTGCTCAATTCTGTCTGTGGTCTGAATCTCACTAGGATAAGACACAGGGCTCTTGCAAGCCTAGTCATACACAGGTTGGTTCTGTGAGGATTCATTTGTGGGATGAGCCAAAGTTTGAAGAGAGGATGGCGGGGTTAAGAAAAGCTGGTAGCCTTGACTGGGCTCCAGAACATGTGGAACCAGCAAGGAGAGTGGAAGCCATGTTGTAAGAAGGGTGACAGGAAATAAGAAGTGAAAATAGAAATCCATGGGCTTCAACAAATGACTAGGGAATGGTTCTAAAGAGGAAGAAAATGTCAAACATGATTCTAAATTTCCAACCTGGCTACTAGTGAGATCACCATTAAAAACTGGCAAATCATATGGACCAGGCTGGTAGGAAATACACTCGGGCACACTGAGTTTGATTTGTCAATGGGTTATTGAATGTCTGTAATCTACAAATCAAAAGCACATTATTTACATTTAGATCCTGGCTTTTTTGGGAGATAGTTTATCATCCCATGCTAGGAGAGTTTGATGTGATGTGATGTGATATGATGTGATGTGATGTGGTGTGTGTGTGTGTGTGCATGTGTGTGTGTGTGAGATGATTCCTGTACTTATCAGGGTTTTTTTTCCCCCCAGAACAAGGCATCTGTGGTTTAAGCATACAAGTTGCTCATCCAAAGTAATGTCAGATTTAGGAATGTATGATTTCTAGGACTAGTGTACTAACATCACCCAGATGTTTTTAAGCTGTGGTGGTAAACCCACCCAGATGTCTGTGATTGCATCTAGTTTGTCTTAAATTCTTTGCTCATCTTGTGTGTTCCCTTCATTTAATCATCTATAAACCAGTATAGCTTTGAGTTTTTTTAAAGGAAGTTTGAGGAGATCCAATGATACGAAAGTGGAGAGAGTAAACTTCATAAAATTATTCTTAGATCTCAAAATAAATCAGTGAGTATCAGAGAATCATAGAGCTCTGAGGCTGAGAGAAAAGTTAGTGATCCACTCAGTTCTTTCATTTTGCATTTTTGAAGATTTAAAAGACTTCATGAAGATACAGAACAAGATAGTGATACAACCAGGATTAGATGCCAGCAATATGTGACTCAATATTATGTAAGTGGACTTGAAAGACAGTCTTTTTTGGGGGGCATTTTAATGAAAACAGAATGTATAGAAAACAAAATGACGCTTTTAACTCCTCTCTTTTCCATTATTCATTTTCCTTTCTGTGGGTCATTTCCATCCACTTGTATACAGACTTTACTTCTTTCATTAAAAACAAGAACAGGGGGGCTGGGGATTTAGCTCAGTGGTTAAAGTGCCTGCCCGGTAAGCACAAGGCCCTGAGTTCGATCCCCAGCACCACCAAAAAAAAACAAAACAAACAAACAAAAAAAAAACCAAGAACAAAAGCACAAAAACTCAAAACCTTCACTTGGTGCTATTTCTCCTGTAGCTACTACCCAACCTTTTGTCTTTCTTTATAACAAATATCTTATAGAAGTCTTCTATACTCACTCTCTCCAACTCCTCTCCACCCATTCACTCTCTCTCTCTTTTACTAAAGTCATATTCATAAAACATAAAATTAACAATTTGAAGTGAGCAGTCTGGTGGCATTTACTATATTCAGAATGTTGTGCAACCACCACCTCTATTTAGTTCCAAAAACATTTTTGTCATTCTCAAAGGAAACCTCAGACTCCACTTATTGAAATAGCTCCTCATTTCCCTCGACTCTCACTTTCTGGCAACAACCAATATGTGTTTTGTCTTTATTTGATTGCCTACTTTGTATATTTTATGGAATCATAATATATGACGATCTGGTGTGTGACTTCTTTCCTTCATCATATTGTTTTCATGTTTTATTCATTGTGGCAAGTATTAGCATTTTGTTCCTTTTTATGGCAGAATAATATCCCGTTGTTCCATTATTTTCTTAAACTCACTCCAAATGCTGTTTACTTCACAGTTTATAAATGGACTTTTGTTGGTGTCAACCTAGTGACCATTAAATTGCTAAATTCAGTGAAAAAATTTAGTCTTCCTTTAACTTGGTCCATCAGCAATACTTGACATAGATGATCACTCATCTCCTTGAAATAAATTCTCTGCTAGGATTCCAAGGATAACATACTTGTCTGTTTTATTTTTTGTAGCTTACTAGTCCTTCCTATCTGCCTATTACTTTTTTGCTTATTGTTTCATATCTCCTGAACCTTAACAAAGACTACTTAAGTGTTATTCTTTGGACCATCTCTTCTTGACTTATGCTGTTGGTTATCTCACTTAATACTGTTGTTAATACTTAAATTTAAAAAAAGTAAAATAATTACTTTCATAAAAATATATAATGAAGATATGGCCTATATTTATTACACTCATTAATCAATGAGGGACACAATAAGATACTAAAAGTAGTTCAAAGAACACTTGAAAAATTATGTAGGTATAGACAATTTAGTAAAGGAATGTGTCTTAGTTATTTTCCTTGTTTCTGGAACAAAATACTCAAAACCAAAAAGTTAAAGGAGGGAAGGTCTATTTTAGCTCACAGTTTGCAGATGTTTCAGTCCATAGTTGGCTTGTACCAAGGCAGGATCGCATGGCAGAGGTGCATGGCAGGGGAGAGTCCATGGCAGGGCAGGCAGAAGGCAGAAGCCTTCCTTCTTTTATTTCCTTTTTATTCCATCTAGGCTAAAAGCCTATTGGTTGGTGACCCTCAAACCCAGAGTGGGTCTTCTGTTTTTGGTAAATCCATTTAGCCACACCCAGAGCTATGCTAATCCAATTAGAGGTCTAATTCACTTATCACAAATCCATAAGGTAGTAGCATACACCTACAATCTAGTCACTCCCAAAGTTCCCATCTATAAGCTTATGATGTTTTGGAAGGATATCTAGATACAAACTATAACAAAATAGGAGTATAATAAATCATTTGTCTGGCCTTTGTCTTTGGTTCCGGGGGGAAGCTTTAAACCCTGTGAATGTGCTATGTAATAGGACAGTCTTTTTATTCATGTTGAGTTCTTGGACCACACTTGACTTTATGCTAATGAAATGACTCATAGTAGGCCTGGCTAGCTTTAGGACTGAGCTGGCAATCTTGAAAAGACCAACCATGTGATTAGAAGGTTTAGAGGGTTTAGAAGTTAAGCCTAATAATATCAGTCTTACTTGCAGAGAGCAGAAAGGAGTTTGGAGGTTGAAATAATGACAAACAATTCATTCAATCATGCCTATGCTAAATAAAGTCCAACAAAAACTTGGCATCAAAACTTGTGTGAATTACTCCAGTTTGTTATGCACAGCAGTGTGTCAAGAGGGCAATCCAGCATGACAATATGAAAATTTTGCACTGGGACAGAACAAACGCTAATAAACAACCAAATGTTGAACCTGAAGCTTCTAGAAAAAGAAGAGCAACTCAAACCCAAAGATTGTATGAGGGAGAACATGAAGATCAGAGCCAAAATGAATGCAATTGAAACTAAGAAAACAATACAAAGAATCAATGAATAGAAGAGCTGGTTCTTTGAAAAATTAAATACAATTGACAAACCCTTAGCCAACCTTATTTAAAAAAGGAAAGAAAAGACTCAAATTCATACAATTAGGAATGAAAAGGGTGAAATCACAACATATCCGGCAGAAATCCAGATTATCAATACCTACTTGGAGAACCTGTATTCTAATAAGATTGAAAACACAGAAGAAATACATAGATTCCTAGATACATATGAATTACCAAAACTGGATCAAGAAGATGTAAAACCCTAAATAGCCCAGTGTCAGCCCCCAAAATTGAAGGAATAATTAAAAACCTACCAAAAAAAGAAAAGCCCAGGTCCTGATGGATTCATTGCTGAATTCTACCAGAAATTTAGAGAAGATTTAATGCTACTACTTCTCTAACTCTTTAATGAAATTGAAAGGGAAGCAATATTCCCAAATTCATTCCTGGAAGCAAGCATTACCCTGATACCAAAGCCAGAGAAGGATCCAACGAAAAAAGAGAACTACAGGCCAATCTCATTAATGAACATAGATGCAAAAATCCTCAGTAAGATACTGGCAAACAGAATGTAACAAATCATGAAGCAGATGATATACTATGACTGAGTAGGATTCATCCCAGGGGTGCAGGAATGGTTCAACATATGCAAATCAATAAATGTGATACACTATATTAACAAAGCCAAGGACAAAAACCACATGATCATCGCAATAGATGCAGAAAAAGTATTTGACAGAGTCCAACACTCATTCATGATGAAAACCCTGCAGAAAATTGCAATAGATGATCTTTATCTCAATCTGATAAAAGCCATCTATGACAAACCAACAACCAACATCATACTAAATGGTCAAAAACTAAAAGCTTTCTCTCTAAAATCTGGAAGAAGACAAGGATGTTCACTCTCACCACTTTTATTCAATATAGTTCTGGAAACATTAGCCAGAGCAGTTTGACAGGAGAAAGAAATAAAACAAATAGGATAGGAAAGGAAGAAGTGAAATCATCATTATTTGCAGATGACATGATATTCTATATAGAAGACCCCAAAAACTCCACCAAAAGACTCCTAGATTTAATCACCAAATTCGGCAGTGTAGCTGGGTACAAGGTCAACACTCAAAAATCAATAGCATTCCTGTACACAAATAAAAGACTCACTTAGAGAGAAATTAGGGAAACAACACCTTTCACAATAGCTCCCCAAAAAACGAAGTACCTAGGAATCAATCTAACAAAGAAAAAAAAGAGCAATACATCAAAGACTACAGTACTTTGAAAAAGGAGATTGAAGAATATATCAGAAAATGGAAAGATATCCCTTGTTTTTGGGTAAAAAAAACCCAATATCATGAAAATGGCCATATTCCCAAAATTGTTACACAGATTTAATGCAATCCCAATTAAAATACCAATAGCATATCTTACAGAATTAGAGAAAACAATGCTAAAACTCATTAAAAAAAAAAAAAACGCCTAGAATAGCAAAAGCAAATCTTGGCAATGAAAGCAAAGCAGGGGCTATCACAATCCCTGGCCTGACATTATATTACAAAGCTACTGTAATAAAAACTGCATGATACTGGCAGAAAAACAGACTCAAGGATCAGTGAAACAGATTAGAGGATGCAGAAACCTGTCTGAAAACTCTCAATCACCTTATCTTTGACAAAGGGGCCAAACAACCTCACTGGAGGGAAGATAGCCTCTTAAATAAATGGTGCTGGAAAAACTGGCTTTCCACATGTTGGAAATTAAAACTAGACCTGTATCTTTCCCCATGCACTAAGCTAAAATCAAAGTGGATCAAAGATCTAAACATTAAAACAGAAACACTAAATCTGCTGGAAAACAGAATAGGTAGAACTCTTGAAGACATAGGTGCAGGCAAAGACTTGAGATATGTCTAGGTAAATGGATGCATCTTGAGATCATACTCTTAAGTGAAAAAAATTGGACACAAATGTTTAAATACTGCATAGTTTCTCTGGTGTGAAAAACCAAAAGTGTAAATAAAGACTGAGATGTATTGGGAAAGGGGAGAAAGTGTTCAAATGGAAAGGGGAACAAATGAGGGGAGGTGAAAAGGAATGGAGGGATAAAAGAAATAAGGAACAGAAGGAAAAATGGAAACAAAGCTTCTGTAAATAAGGAGTGGGTGAACGGAGTGGAGGGGAACAGGAAAAAAAGAAGCAGCAAAATATATCATTTACAGGTACAAATCCCCTATGATGCATGTTATCACTATGCACACTTAAAATGTACCTTTAAAATAAAATTTAAAAAAAATTAAAAAAAAAAAGAACATTTTGTATTGGGGGACACTCTATTATAGGACATTTCCCCAGGTAATGCTGGACCGAGTTCATTCTCACCCTCCCCCAAACACATCCAGTCTTGCTGTAGTTCTCATACATAACTGTAGGTTGTCTGGGAATGCAGTCTCTTCGGATAAGAAGAGAATGGCAAGTGCGTCCTGGCTGTGTCCCAGGCTCTGGCTAGATCCGAGACATTTTGTAATGCTTCAGCGTAGGAATTCCCCTCGCCCTGAGACATAAAACCTGGGTGAGCTGCTCTTTATGGTCTCTCTACTGCAATTTGTTTGGTGAGCATGCACAGAAGCTTCCATCAGTCTCGGGAAGCTTCCAGAGCCTTGGGGGACTGACATTCAGGTGCTCACAAGCTTCCATTGTTCCTTGCTGCCTATCTGTAAGTAATAAATCTGCTTTGTGTAATTTGTGGGGTGAGTGTTCTGTCTCACCACACTTGTGAGCTGGTAAACGGCACACAGTGAACCTGTTTCACACCTGTATGTCTCGTCATTTGTCTGATTATTTATTCTTCATAACAAAGCTATATTTGGAATTATAATACTTTTCTGAGTCTGTGAAGCATTCTAGTGAATGACCAAATCTGAGGGGTTATTGGCAACTTTGAACTTTGTGTCCGAAATTGGGGAGGGTAGGTCTTGTGGAGGGATGTGCCCTCAGCCTATGAAGTCTACATGTAACTCCCAAAAGTTGTGTCAGAATTGCAGTGCAGAATATTAGGACATAGTTTTAGGCTTCAATACAAAATATATTAATGCCTTGTTTTCCTGAAAATAAGACCTAACTGGGAAAATAATCAGCCTTGAGAACCAGAGATCAAAAGTGTTAGCCCCACTCATCTTAGCTTACCTGCCATTACAGAATAGCCACTGAACCAGGGAAGAGTGAGGTATAAACTTCCATATGACACTGGCCATCACCATAGAAATGACCAGCACTTATTTCTGGCAAGGCGTTATTTTTAGGAAAACATGGTGTCAACAGGATAATAAACTACAGTTTTCTGCCAGTGAGAAGTAATATCCATCACTACCAGACAAAATTCTTTAAGTTAGTTCATAGCTTCACTGAGTTTAGGAGGTCGTAAGTCAAAATCTCCGTACTTGCTTTAGAATCATAGTTTTCAATATTTACTTCCAGTTTGCACCTCAGCTCTGATCTTTAGCCTAGTACTATTTGATGTCCTAATAGCACAAAAACTGAATACATCCAAAATTGAATCCCAAGCTTCTTGCCTTAAATATGCTCTATGTACACTTTTATCCTTCTAAATGTTTTATTGATCCTTTCTATTGCTGGCCTTTGATTTCCTTTCATCCTATTCCATTTCATGTACAATCTGGTACAAACTCTGCTAGGTTCTACCTTCTAGTTTCATCACCTTCCCAGTTAAAATGTTGTTCCAATGTACTCTCTTCTTTTTCTTGTATTTTTGTGCCAACCTTTCTGCAGTTCTCTCTGCTTCTGTTGTTTTCATGGTTTTATCGATTTGTGGTACAACAGCCTAACCTTATCGCCTGTTACCCTTACCTTTTCTTTGCTCTCTCAGTGCCAGGAACTTGGCCTTTTCCAGCTTTAACATGAAACACACCCACCTTACTGATTTCTTCATAAAATGTTCTTCCTTCGTGGTTTGAGTCCTCACCTCTTTCATGTGTTCCCTGGTATGACTTCCTCTGATCACTCTATTTAGAACTCCATTACCTGTCACAGTCCTTCTGACCTTATCTCCTGGGTTAGACATTTTATCTACAGCACTTATCACAATACAACTGATACATCATTTACTTGTAAGCTCCCTGAGGACAGGCATTTCTATTGCTGTTTGTGTGTATTATTCCCTACCATATCTCTAGTCCCTGTACAGTTTCAGGCATATAATAATTTAGCAAATACTTCTTGAATAATGAATTGTGATACATTTAAGTTATCAAAAAGTAAAGACACATCACTAGCAAATTTATATATGCAAGAAAAAGTTGTTGATCACTGTAGTTTGGGGTAGCTATGTAATTATTTCCATAGTTTGGAATTGATTTAGGAGCCAGCATGCAAGTCATTAATAATGTCAACTTAATTACTTTGGAGTTACAGCTCATTTTGGACCCCAAATCGAATTAGCCATCTTGAACACCACCTTATTCATCAGACTGGGCTCTGGTAATGATGCAATGAAACTACCATTCATTATTTTTTATAATCTTTCTTCTTAGTCAATCATTTTTCATTTACAAGTAGTTCACATACATTTAAACTGTTAAGGTGGTATGCTTTTCTTCATAATGTGTTGATCCACATTATGTTTTCTTCACATTTATCTCTTGTCTAGACTAAAAAAAGATATTTGGATTTTGTTTTCTCTGACCTAGCATGGCTGAGTTGCAGAGTCAAAGCAGAAATAGCCTGAAGTCAGTCCTCTTCTAGGTTTTTTTGGTTTAGAAATTCTAAACTGTTAAAGGGTTAATGCTGTGATGGATAGCATGAGAGGGGCAGTTAGACAATGCAGCTCAGTAAGACAATGGAAACAAGAGAGATAAGTAAGAGGGAAAAGATTTTGCTGGGGGGTGCTGGGTATTGAACTCAGGGCCTTGTGCTTGCGAGGCAAGCACTCTACCATTTGTGCTAAATCCACAACCCCCAGAGATTTTTTTTTTCTCCTGAAGATTCAGGCTAAGGAAGTGACCATGCTTGAGGTACCCTGAGCACATTATTGTGGTTGCTGTGTGGTCCCCCACAAAAGTGACTCAGACAACCATAGCTGTGTGGTATGCGAAGGACCATCTTCAGAGAAGAGTCTGTATTGCCAAGACACCTACCTGAATCCAATGACAGTAAATAAATTTGGGCCTTATGCAAAATTAGCATGAAGGAAGCACAATACCTGTCAGGAACCAAGGAAAATGGCAATACCATCTCTCTCTGAAGCCAAGTTTTCTTTTTCTATTTGAAGTCTTGCTCTACCTGCTCCAAAAATGGCTTCCCCCAAATTGAATTTAAATTATTCCCCATTTCAAAATGGACTCTTTCTAAGCAGCCAGTCAAGTTTGTTCCATCATGGGGGCTTTTAAAATTGCTGTTTCCTCTCCAGAAGCGTTGTGAGCTAAGAAGAAAGATAGGAAAATTAGTGAATATATTAGCAAGTTATCGTGTTTTGGAAGTCTAGTACTTACAACCCTGTCCTGTCTATTTCCTGGTCTTTGGGGAAGCAAGCAGTTCAATATTCAAGATAAAACTCTGGTCTGTGAAAGGACCTTCAGATGGGAGAGCAAAAAGCTGAACTGAGTAAGCAGATGAAGGTGGTTCTTCATCTGCAAAGATGAAGAACTAGCAAAGGGAAATACAATAGTGTGTTGGTGAGACTTTTCAAAGAAATGAGTGACATTCACTTGCAGATCATTAACGGATAGATGTGGGGTGCATCTAAACTTTAATAAATCGTCCGCGTGAGCACAGTTAGTCCTCTCAGTGACCTTAATGATTTAACAGCTTAAAATAACTTGTTCAAGACAATAACTATGGCCAGAAACCTCGGGGGCACTAATGGTGCTTTCGGGCAGGAGAGGGAGGGCCTCTCTCAAAGGCGCCGGGCAATCAAGCATTTCACAAACAGTGACACACACTGTGCAACAGACACGCGCTCACATACCAAAACACACAAGAAGGGAGAAAATTCTTTTTTTTTTTTTTGTTTATCATATATTTACTTTTCCACCTTTGTACCTAGAGCCATAGGGAGAATGTCATAATTGAGAGGAGAATAATTTTGTGTGATATTTTGTGGATCTGTACTGTGACAGTTTGAGATAAAGTGTTCTCAGTATACTCAGCACTCAATACAAGAGTGAAATAAGCCCTGCTTCCTCTTTCACAATTGCAGTGTAATATAAGAGAAAAATATGAAGCTGAGAAATGGCTGAATAATGACGTAAAATATCTGCAAATACTAAGTTGGAAGGCTTAATATCAAGAGCACCTGAAAAATGTTTATTAAGCGTGGCAATGACATTGAGGTTGTACGTAATGATAGGTATAAAAGGAAGAATAGTGGCATCTTGTTGCTTGGCAAGACTAAGCTCTCCGACCTTTTCTTGACAAAATCCATCCACTGCTGAATTACAAAAGATTTCTAAAAGTTAATGAATGGACATACGTTTTCAATGGATAAAATTATTACAGTTGTATCCAGGGGAAGGAAATAAAGTTTCAGTCACTTCATTTAATTTTCTGCTTCACTTATATCCCAGAATTATGAGTGGCTTAGAAAAAAAATAAGCTTCCTAAGAATGAAACAAATGGGCTTTGCATAAATACAACCGTGAATACACATATGCACCATGAAATAGATTTAAAATCTCAAGCCTCATTCTTCCTATAGTTAAAATTTTTAAATGGATAAAGACATATCACACATTTATGGTATTCTATTTGTGTAATATTTTCCTTATTTTTGAAAATGTAACGATCATGCCATACAAACAGCAAAAAGATTATAATGTCAAGTCTTAAATAAAAAGCCCCTCAAACTATTTAAAAATAAATAGTAAGTTAGGAGCTACATTTTAGAATTTTGGATCTATGTTACTTAGTTTGTTACCTGAGTAACACAAAGGACCAATTCATTGTTTGTGAATCTATTATAGAACTTGTATATCTTCCTGTTTATATGTATATCAGGTTCTTTGGCAAACTTTAAATTTTTTAAGGTGCTCGCACTTACTAATCTTTTTATTTATTGATGATAAAGTCTTATATATCTGGTCATAAAGGGAATTAAATCAGGGACAGTTTTGGTGGTACGAGATAAAAGGAACAAAGCCCTTCTTGTCAGAAAGTTTTTCTTAAACTAAAGCACAATATCGAAATAAAGGTGTGTAGCTCCACTTTTGAAGCAAAATTCCCAGTTTTTATAAAGCTTGTAAGCTTTGAGCTTACTAGGACAAAAGTTCCAAAGAAAGCTGAAAAGAGTGGTTTACACCCCTCAGGTGATCGTGTAAGCAGGTGAGTGCTGCAAGAGTCCTTCGGAGGGGCAGATGTGGAAGAAGAGGAGGGAATAATAGCTGCCCCGCACAGTGGAAATGTTAGCGGCAGGTTTAATATTCCTTTCTCGCCCAAGACTTTACCTGTTGTCATGAAATAAGATATTTATTGTACCACTGTGTGTTGCTTTACAACCAGATAGGTTCTGAGAATGCAATGTGAGGTGACTTCTTTACTGTGTGTGCATCACAGCTCGCTCTTACACACCTGGCCGGCAGAGTCTTCTACGCGCCCAGGATAGAATATGCGCCTGTAGAATTGCTACCACAGCTGCTGTCTGTTGTTAAATAAAAATGCCATTATAAGGAGCACGACTATATAAAACATTTGTGTATTTTGTGGCTAATTCTCTTTTCTACTGTTCTTGTCATTATTCCTCTGCATAACCGAAGTATTGAAGTAAAATTCTTCAAAAATTTTAAAGTTGCTTAATCTCAACTCTTGTCAATTCATTTCTGGTGAGTAAAGGTCAAACTTAAGGTTTACAGCAAACTTAGTGTTTAAAATTCCCAAAACATATCTTTTTTGTTTTTTTTTTTCAAATTCTTAAAATATGTCCCTTGAAAGGAACCTGGAAGATACTTTAATTATCCAAAAGAAAAATAATAGGCATTTATAATATTTTATGTCCCTAATTAGGAAGTTCATGTGACTTTGCAGTACAATTTTGGGTCAAAGGTTAATTATCAGTGATAAAAATTATAATCATATTTAAAAAAAATAATCTGAACTATCAATCAGTCAATAATTCTGAATCTTGAAGAATAAAACATGTAGTTACTTAATAAAGAATGATCAAACAATCCTTACATCCCAGGCAACATTATTCTAAGTGCTTGAAATAAATAAATCACTGAAATATGGTCTATCTCTGAGAAATGAACGGCAGACACTTGGGAAGTTTATTTAGTTATCACATTCAATTCACTTGAGGGATATGTCTTCCGAAGAAATGTTTGAAACAGAAAAAGACATTCAACTAGTTAAATGGTTTTATTTGGAAGTTTGTAAGTGCTGAAGGCTGAGGATGCACACTGTCGATTTTAAATAAACGAGAAAACACTTTCCATACAATGGTCTAGTTTTGGCCCCTCTGCTACTCCTCCATCTTTTAATTGATTACCTCCAGGTCCTTGAAGTGAAATCACATGTTAAAATCAGATGAACTTTAATGGATCTAAAAATTCTGTCTTTCTTCACAATAGCTGATAGATTGAATCTTTATCCTTCCTCTACAAAGGTATTATGTATTTGTATCCCCCCCCCAATGCCTTTTGAGTAACAGTCATCATAAATGCATTTCTGACTGGGTTCTCAGATTATTTGGGAGACATAAGGCCATCTCTTAGGCTTTTATTGTCCTGTGCACTTGGGTCTGTAAGTAAATATGAAGATGCTTGGGTGGGGAGTGGGAACTGCTTTTTTTCTGTTCAGGAGAACCTGCTTGAAAATCTATGAGGCAGTCTCACTTGAGGTCTGCTCGGTGACAAGGCTGCTCAAAATTTTTTAAAACAACTCCATGGAATATTTACAAGTCTCTTCATTTTTAGTAATAGAAAACTGGCTTCGAATACCCATGATTGGGTCATGTATGGGTTTTGTGTCTGACTGCGACGCGATCTAAGTTCTTAAAACCAGTACTAAAAGATCAGGATGAAAGAGAACAGTTTGCATGTATTTTGAGTAAATTAGACTGGAGACATTCATGTGTGTATGTGTGTGTGTGTGTGCATGCTATATATGCAAATAAAAATTTGGTTATTTTTAGTATTTAGTTTTACTTCAGAATATAGAAGAAAATATACCCATAGATAAAAATAAACCAAAGACAACATCTATGCATTTTAACTATTTTGTGGGGAGAAATTATTCTGTGCATAAGAGCTTATCATGATTTAGGTGCTTCACTGAGGTTTAAGAAATTGCTAGTGCCAATTCCAATTTGCTTAGTTCATTTACTTTGCACCTAAGTTGTAAATTAATCATTGCTAGTAACATCAATTTAGTTGTAATTAATCATAGAGGGAGGAGTAAAGCAGTCACATTGGAACCAGCCATGTTAACTGCTGTATCTGATTGCTCTTGTGAAATTTTCTAGCACTTTGATGAATATACAAGGTAAGAAATACTTTGGAGTCTTCCAAGAATATTCATATTATATTTGGAAATACACTTGAAATCATTATAAATAATTGATTACTGATTTACTTGAAGCTTGTTAGTGACTATTAAATATATAATTTACACACACGTGGGAGTGTGCATGCACACACACACATGCACAGACTTTGTACTTATTTTGGATAAATTATACGTTGTTGCTTTCAGAGAAAGTGAATCTACAAATGGAGATTTTATTGGGATCTTAGCTGGATGTTCAAGGTTAAAAAGAAGTGGATTCAAACAAAGAATAACTATTGATGTCTCTTGTGCAATTTCCACTTGTCAAATAAATATTTAGGAGAAAATATAACTCTCATTTGCAAATATGCAATATTTATTAGCTCTTGACAAAAAACATATTGATTTTTGCCCCATTAAAGTCAGAAAGTATACGTATATTTATTTACGACAAATAGAATTTTAGATGATTTACAGTAGACAAATAAGCAAATAATACAGTGATGTAAAAGGAATAATACATTAAGCCAGTATATTTTACTATCCTCATAAATTATGTGACTTCTTATCTATTGTTATCTATTGTATCAAGCTATTCGTTGCTTTAGAGTGAAGATAAATCCCCCCATAACACATAAGTCATCATATAGCATGGAGAGCAAGCTATGTCTTTCAGGTTGCAATAAAATAATAGTCCTGAAAGCTGGGCATTTCCATGTGGTTTACGGAAGCAAGAGGTAGGTTAGATACATCTATATTCTTTCTCCTTACTGGTCACCATGACAGAATGGCTAAGATCTTGTGCTGAACAGTCTGTGCTAGTACTCCATACAGGTGTCCAGTTCTGCAGCATCCCTTTGTGCATGGCCCTGGTACCTACTTCTGAAGTTCACGGCTGTGCCTTCACTTTGATCATACTGGGTCATGCCTGGTAGCTTCTTCAGCACTATCTAAGTCTTTTTCAGGTCCAGGAATGTACTCCAGCTTTTGTCATCCTATCAGGAAAAGTAGGAAGATCTGGATCCTACACATGCCAAGAACAAGAATGTCTAGAATATTGGTAGTAGTATCTTAAGACCACCTGCTTGGATGGAATCTTGTTTTTCAAGCCATGAACTATGAATAAATATGAGACTTCTCTAAAAGTTGTGAAATTTTTCAAAAGCTATGCCCAGAAAACAACCAAAAGCAGGCCAAAAATTCTGTGCTAGAGAAAAGATGTACTCCAATATGTGACAAGTTATGATTGCTAAAAAAGCAGTCTTTATTTTACTGATGTCCCTTGGGCACTTATCCCATCTCTCCAGAGAGATAATCCATCTTCATGTCTTATTGCTTCACTCTTGAAGGTCCTTTATGCCTGTGGACATATCCATGCATACATCTTTATTTTAAAGAGATTTCGTGGTGCACTATGCACTGTGTTCTGTATCTTCCATCACTTATTTCAGTATATCATCATCAGCACATACCGACACTACCCTGATTGGCTCATTGCTGGATGTATCATACTCAAATATAAGAAAGGAACATAGTTTATTTAACCAGTGCCCCATCAGCCATTTCAGTATTTTTCTTGAGTAAAATGCTGTAATAAATATCCTAAATATTGCAGGTTAATCTGTACAATATTTCTAAAAGCAAACTTAAGTGTCAAATTTTATTTTTTTATGATCTATATGATCAAATTCTTTGTAATGTAATTGCTTTGACTTACAGGTTTATCAACATAAGTGGAATTGTCTGTACCTTTACTAATAGAAAGTAATTTGTTTATCTTTGACAGCAAGAGGTAAAATGTGGTAGCTCAGAGAGTTTATATTTATCTTCTTAAAAGAGGTTGAATGTTGTGTAAATTTTAATGATTATTTTATTTTCATTTGTTCTTATTATTTTTCAATTAGTTTGTTGGTCTTGGTGATATTTAGGAGTTCTGTATGAATTAAGAACACTGGCTCTTAATTTGGGATTGAGAGCTGTTTCACTTTAAGAATTAATTTGTCATTTATCTTTTAGGTCATTAATGGTATATTTTGACTTGCAAAAATTCTTATTATTTCTTTTCTGCTGCTTCTTAATTTTGTGGCATATTAGAAAAGATTACTCAACTTGGAGACTACAAAAATAATTCTTAAATGATATTAGTAATTCTGCTGTTTTATTTTTAACATATAAATATTTGATCCATCTGGGATTCATTTTAGGGTAAGGTCGAAGTAGGTCTGCATTTAATTCTTTTCAGATGATTACTTAAGTGAATTACCATGATTAATTGAATAGTACTACTTTTCACCTATTTGAAATGTGATTATTAGTATATCTAACATATATTATAATATAATGTAATAGAGTAAAAATTATTCATTATGTAGTATATTAAGGTAATATACTACATACTTCATTGATTTTTATAATTTCTATTAATTTTGTTGATCAGTTATGTATTTAGTTTCCAGGCTGCTATAACGATTTCTGTATAGTTATTGAAGAATCTATAAAGTCGGGTTTTTGTTTATGATACTGCTTTTTGAACTTAAGTGATTAAAGTACTTAATTAACTAGAGCATGTCATACTTTACACAGAAGGAAAAGTTACAAATGACAGCAATATCCTTCAAGAATAAAATTGTACCATAGAACCAACTTAAAAATTAGTTTCATACATATATGCCATCATTAAACACTGAGCATGGCTCATGTCAAAAGCTGTCAGAGAAATCTGACAAATATCAACGTCTAAAGTGACATTTAGGAGAATAGCAACTTGGTAATTGAGATGCTGCTTAAATAGGTACAATCTTTCCACTTGTAAGTGTGTTCCTTATGTCAACTTTTTTACCCAGTAATGCAACTATTCACTTTCAATTAGAGCGAGTCAAGAACCAAGTAACCAGAATAATTTACCACCGACATTAATCCCTTCTGGAGAATACCAGCCCGAACCTGACAGTTTTTAGGAAACAAGGTCAAATTCGTATTAACATATCAACATAGTAACACCACCAAAGTAAGGAAATGAAGGTTTCACTGCCAGCAGAAAGCGATTCTTACCATTACAAGCCATATTGCAGTTAGCTCCTTGGCATTCATAAGAATTTTTATGTTATGTTTTAGGTACAAAGCAGCATACATGCAAATTTTCAAAGTACGTGGTTCCTTCAGAGAACCATGTGACAATCCCTTCCAGAGAGAGGACCCGGAAGCAGCACCGTGAGAACATTTTAGGGTCCACTTCTTCACAACTCATCTACAAGAGATTTTAAATTTTTGTTTTGTTTTGTTATACATCTTGATTTTATTATATAACTGGGTGGATTTTGTTCCCATGTCAGTATGCAGCTTAACTCATTATCTTTGGATTTGTGTTAAATTTTGCATTAAAAATTTTGTCTTTATAAAATTTATTATAATATTCATTATTATTTTAAATTATGGAAATAAATTCTTATCAAAAACCCAGTAACTCAAAACAAGCTAATGAAAGAGAAAATAACTCTGAAAAACTAAGAGATATTATCATTAATCAAAGATGCAAAAATAAATATGGAGAAATGGACATTTTCATGTGTTTCTATAATTCTTTTTAGAAGATAAATATCTTCCACAAATTAATTATATCCATAGTATTTAGCGGAGTCTCCTACTTTTGAGCATGATTGCTGCCTAGATCAAAGCCCCCTAATGTAAGCAAATATGTATGAGGATTTGTATAGAGAAACTCTCCCACATGACAAGAGGTTCTATTCATTAAATGGTGATTGAATATACCATAGGCAACAATGATATTGAATATTAAACTGTGATTTAAAGAGGTATGCTTGAGCTATCACTGCTGATATTGGTTGGATTTTCAGAATAGACTTTGAACGAAAATAGCAACTGGAAAAATAACATGACGTATGTATGAATAATGTATAGTATGAAGGAAGCCCTGAGCTCGCCTCACCACGCATGGTGTTCCTTCTGCCTGGTCCAGTGGAGGCCTAGAGAACAGAATTGAAACAAGCTGAACACAGAGCATGTGATATTTGTAAGCCTACACCAGATGAATTAGGACTGAGCACTGTAACACTACAAAAAGGTACCTCTTTGCAGAACAAAAGGCAGTGGAACTATGGCAGAGCATCCTATAGGTTCATTTACGCTTCTAGCTTTTTATCTCTTAGAAAATATGGCTGATCATGTTCAGTGTCTTGATATTTAATTTGTCCTACCAGAACTCTCACTCTTTGGGAGATGTTCCTTGGTCTTGATGTGCACCCATTTTTGAAATAGGAAGAGAAAGAAGAAGAATGAACTTCCATTTTTTAGATGATCCAGGTTAAAACCCAAAAACAAACCAATAGAAAAACTTTTAAAAGGATACAGTCTATTAAAAATATAAAGTAACAATAGAAAAAGGATGGAAATTAGTATTCAACTAGTTTTTCAAACTTTGGGGGTTCATGAAAATAAAAGCCATATTTTTCTAGGCATTTCTAGGTTTCTCAAACCATCTGTGCTTCAAGGAGAATTTGGTCCATATGTTTTTAGTTAATTTACACTTAACTCATCAAAATGTTGACTTGTTATCCCAGCTATTTGATGTCTCAGAGATTATACACACATTTTAATATATGTTCAAAAGTCTTTCCTCCATTTGGATAAGAAAGTCAGAGTTAGCTAGTAGTAAACAGAACCTGGAAGAGCTTAAGTCTGATTCTGATTGAGGAATGAAAGAAATTCCAAGGGGTTTGAAACTTGGCAAACTTCTTTTCACACATATGGTTACAAAATCTTTACAGTGATAAATGTGAGAAATGACCAAAAGACATCAAAATCATCACAAGCCTAAATTGAGTCTCTAGAACGTGAAGACATCAGTCAGGGGATTTGGAATATATATTATATCGGTGTTCCTTAGATGAAAGAACTTCAAGGTCAACACAGATATCACCACCACACTCGCTCATCTGTACCAAACATTATGCAGAAGGCATTATACAAATTATTCCACAAAACATAGCAAATGATATTGTTCAGAAGTTTTGGTGACTCAGTAATCTTATTCCCTTTTAAACTAAAATGTATTAAACACAAAATGGTCTTACACATTCATGTTGGCTGGAAATAATTTTTCTTTTTCTTTTCCTTGGATTAGATATGATTTCAAACCAGAATACTTGGGTAAAACTTACCACAGGATAGTAATTTACTGTGTTACATCTATCTAAAACTTCCATTTAACTTGGTTAAGTCTGAACCAATTCTCATGATATGTACACACAGGCATTTAGAGCTGTGTGATGCAGCACCCTGACCTTTCATGACAGAGAACAGGAAGGGCTTCAGAGACTGCAAGCCGGCTAAATTGTTCTGGGGCCAAATCCCATGCTTGGACAAAAGGAACCAGTTTGTGTCCAAACACGGACTGCAGGTCAAAGTAGAAGACTCACGATTCAGAGAAATGGATCAATAAGAAGATGAAATAGAACTGAATCAATGAAACGTGAAATAGAAGTGACTACATAAGAACACAAAGCTGGAGGAATTGGAGCAGTTAGGCAGTTAAAAAATGTCCTGGGGTAGTATGGAGGGTGAAGAATTAGAGACAAAGCTACGAGTAGAAGAAAGGCCAGTTCAGGACAATTCTTATGATCCCCATACTTCTTGAATAATTTTATCTTCTTTATTGTTCAAGGGTAAATCCATAAAACAATTGATATGTCAGAGACAGGAGGATACATAGGAATCTCAGCCAACTTTGTAAGTTCTGATCCTCTCATATTTAGAAATGTGGATTTTGTAGTTCACACTGGAGGGGAAACGTTTTTACCCGGTGAGCCCTAGCTGGTATAACTGGGATGAAGTAGTATCATACACCTGGTCCAGCCTTCTTTCTACAGTACCGCATCCAAACCTAATTTAGTCATGCCCCCCGTCCTCTGAATCCTTCTAAATTTTTGCTTTCATTTGCTTCATTCCCTCCCTAAGTCAAGACTGAAGTAGAAATGACAAAATATCACTCTCAGAATTCAGACCTCAGATGGAATTATTTTTGGAGGGGTCACAGCAAAGCATGTTTGTTTTGCGAAGTTTCAAGCTTATTTTCAGCATATGAGTTCAGAGCTTATGAACCAACCTTGAACTTTAGGAGTTGTGCGTTAACAAGATGAGACCAGCACGTAAAATAAAAAGATTCCGAAGACTTGTTGGACAAAAAGTTTTTTTTTTTTTTTTTTTTCAAAAGAACATTTTGGTGGGTTAAGTGTAAATGAGTCAGAAACACATGGATTTTATTTTCTCTGCCATACGCTTGCATTTCAAAATTAAGGGGAAAAAGTGCTCGGCACAACGTGTTTTGAATTTTATTTGTCTTTTTTCTCTTCTGATCTCTAGAAGGAAGCTAAAGAATGATAAAGATGATAGAATCAAAAGCAATCATGAGTTTTAAATGTTTATGTCACGTGCCACTTCGTTAGGCTGAAAAGCAAGGACATTTTGGTAGACTGATCAGTAAGAACAGCCAGCCTGATGGCTTCCATTGGAAAACCTTAAAGTATTTTTAGCATTTGACCTAATTGTACTACTAAAAGAACTTTCCGAAAAGATCCTTATCTGACTCTATTGTGTGGGAATCAAGGATAGGGCTATGAGGAACTCATTTCATTATAGGCAGGGAGTGTGATGCTTGAGTAAAGGTGTGTAATTGAGCAGTTAGAATAAAAGAGCTACTAAATGACTTTATTTAAAATTTAAAGTTTTCCAAAAATAAAATAACCTACTGGATGAACTTTTGTATGTATCATTTTGTCTATTTCAGACATTTTATTTCATTAGTATAAGCAGGCTTTTTGCAGAATTTTGATTATTTCTATTAGGAAAAATAAAGAAATTTCAGGATTCTTATGGGCCATTTTGATTTTTGCTCTTTTTGGCCAATTTGATAGTGGGGTATTTGAAAATTAATCTTTTGCTCTTTTGGAGTCAGAGCTGGTCATAGTCAAATTCTCTCAGTTGGTTTTAGGAATACTAATGATTAGCTAAATCAATCCCAAATCTTCTCTATAGGCAGTACCCATAAATTTAGCTCTTATTCAAACTTGCGTTTGTTTTCTGATTTGCCTAGAAACTTCCCAGAGAACATGCAGTTTTAAATAAACTGTCTCTGGTTAACTTGTGGTTTGGCTCTTTGAAACCGTAGGATGATTCAAACCAAAACATTTCAGATGTTAGAATTGGATGAAATCACAACAAAGCTATGCTTGCGATTTTACTAAAATGATAGATTGGTTAGGACAAAAATACTTAACTCCACTGGATGCCGAGGTGGACTCTTCTCAAAATAGCCTGCCTCTATCGGTGGTGCTGGGCCGCATCACAGAGCAAGAGTATTAGCCGTCATTGTCACATCCGTCATTAACTACAGGATTTTTTTTTTTTTATATGTTGTTCCGTGTATTTTAAATAGAAGGAAAACTTGGCTACATTTCAAATTTTAAATATGGTACGTGAAAAGGCTTTGTTCACATTTAATTAAATTACTGTTTATGCTCCATGTGTGTAATCAGACACTACTTCTATCCCAGATGGAGGTGATGGGCAGGGATAAGGTACATTGTTTCTTTTTCTTGCATCTTTTTCTTTCATCTTCTAAAAGTATAAGGTACAAACTGAGATGATTTTCTAAGAAATGCCACCACAATGACAAACTCATCTGGTCACTGCTGTGATGCAAGCCTTTAAATGATCACTTCGTGGCTCATTAACTTCCCGAGCTATAATGATAAGCGCCGTGAAGATAGGTGGGAGCTGGAGGTCCAGAAGGCAATACTTACATTATTTCCAAGGCTCACGGTGCAGCTGCCTTTGGGTACTCTGCTGTCCTGCCTCGCCAAAACATTTTTGCTCAGCATTACACAGCAGGTTTATTTTTAAGTTTTTAGTAGTAAATATATAAAGAAACAGATCATTAATTTAAACATTTAAATAAATTCATAAAAATCTAAATCCACTAATATCTAATGAGATTTGAACTGAAAGAAACTGGACACCTGTTGAGATCTTTTGAATACTCTTTGCTCACTGCTTAAGTGTGAGTGCCCGGAGGAGGGGAAACGAAGAGACATTATGCCGTATAAAGCGAGCATGTGTTTTTCTTACTTCTGCTGCTCTGCTTTTTCGCCATATTTTGTGAGTTCAACTCTCTAATCAGTTGGTGGGAGTGTAGATTTAATGACATTTATTTTGGAAAACATGTTCTGCTAAAATTTTGTAGTAATGTAAGCCATTTAATTCTAAAATTGGCAGCTGAAACTAACATTATGTTCACATAAGCAACCACTCAAATGTTTCAGTGGAAAGCATTTTGGAGCTCCCAAGGCTGGGACGTTATTTCTGGAGCTGTACGATTCTGGAAGGAAAAGTGCTGGAACCGGGGACTTGCCTGTGACGCCGTACAGACGGAGCTGAGGAAACTCCAGTGCGCCTCTCTGAGCGGTAATATTTCCCACATGGCCTGAAAGAGCTCTTCTCTCTAAGGGGACACAGAGGAAATCTGAAGACGAGATTCTTGGCCTCAGCAGTCGTCCTGGTGTGTGCATGCGTGCCAGAGTGCGTGATACACTTTGTAGAAGGGACAAGCCAAAAACAGGAGAGAGAGATGGCGACGGCTCCCTTTGAATGAGATGTGCAGAGTAGGCTCAGATTAGACTCCTCAAAAGGTAGAACAGAAGGTTCGCGTCTACCACACCAGCATGCCAGGTGAGAAGAGGTGGCCAGGATAGTGGCAAGGAAACTGAAACTGTAGGGAAGTAGCTTGTTCTTTTTGAACATCTACTATAGTCTAGGTAGTGCACTGACCTCTTATATATGTTGTCCCATGCCACAAAACTGCTGGGCTGGGTATTACCATGGGTCAATAACACAGGGCACAGAAACCTATATACAGAGAGTTTGGCTAACTTGTCACAATCACGCCACCTTTCCGTTCCTCAGACAAGCTACATTCTTTCCTTACCTCGTGGTCTTTGCAAGTGCTTTCCAGTTTGACCAGCATTCTCTCTCCTAAACTCCTTTTCTCTACCCTGTGCTACCTTAACTTATTCTCAGACACTTCAGCATTCTCTTCCCTCCAGCCAGGGCATCTTCTTTCTGTGCATTCACTTTTCCACCCTGTTCATCTTTTCAACACATACAGCAATGGTTGTGAAATTCTTGATTGTGTTTTTTTCCTTGAGGTAAATGCTGTAGGAGCAAGGCCACGTCTGCCTTGTTCATTATTTTATATATATATTGTATTAGTCT
>PVJO010005577.1:0-97148 GCA_004026905.1 Hystrix cristata | reverse complement strand
GAGAGAATGAATCAGCAGAAGGGCATGTGTAGCGGAGGCCATGGCAGCATTCAGGGACGGGCATGTCGATGGCCCCTCCTGCCTTCATGTTGAAGGACACAGAACTCAGAATGCCCTCCCCGTGTCTGTCTTCTCCTTCCTTAGAAGACATGATTGAAATGTACAGTGAATGTTTAAGTGTAGAAAAGTTTATTACAGTAAAAGGCACACTGCTGTGAAAGTACTCTACCTCACTTTGTTCTTGACACTTTCTAAAGCTGTCCTGAGTGTCTTTACGAGATGTAATAAAAAATATGGTGGATGCTGCTGTGGAGTGCCGTCCAACAGAAGGGCAAGCTTGCCAAGATGCTACGATGTGTCCTTATTCCGTTTATTCACTGGAACTGGCGCCACGCCACTGGCTCTTCACCAAAATGACCGTGAAAGGTAAATGTTTGCCTCCATTCAGAACATTGAGCCAACCACGACAACACAACTAAAGACTCTCATGAAAGAAGACTTCTGGATTGCTTCAGAAAGTGGCAAGAATGATGGAATAAGTGTGTTCAAAGAGAAGAGGAATACATCGTGTGTTGGGGGGGCATGGCAATATGTCTTCTACTGTAATAATATTTTGTAAATCTACACATTCATTAGACCTCACCTCTCCAGGGTCTGACATAAAGCAATGGAAAAGAAGCTTCATCAATGTTAATTGCATGAATGAATGAATGAACGATGGAATTTCAGAGAACTTTCAGTTGTTTTGAGGGCTGGTGACAAGATTTGCCAAGCCCTGTATCTATATGAGTATTTTAACCAATGAAAATCTTTTCACAGGGAAAGTAAGAGAAGATGATTGACATCAGGGCTGCTTCATATGCTAGGGGTGTGGGACTATCACGGTGAAGATGATCTTTTTGTCCTGACCCTCCCCTCACTCCATCTACCACTAGCTTGTCCAGCTTTAGATGCATTTGTACATCCTGCCTTAATTTGATTAGCAGCAGATGCTATTATCTGAGGAAATCTAAATTGCCTCTTCCTGTGCTAATGAACTACTGTACCAAGTGCGTGGGGATTTGAGAACAAGATAGATTTATTAATGAGTGCCTAATTAAAGGGACAGTTACAGAATTCTCGGGAAGGCTGGGGGGGCATGTTTCTATTTCTTATAAAGACTGACACTTCTTATCACAAAATGAAAATGTTTTACATCAAGTCTAAAATTTAAAATGTCACAATTTAGAAATGGAATGGAGAGTCAAGTTTAGTTAAATTCAATAGAATATGACACCCTCCTCCTGGGTGAAGGTGGGAACTGTGGGCCTACGGATCACCGTGCGATCCAGCCTTCCCCACGTCCAGCCCTGCTGCCGTATTTTGCAGTGAATGCTGCCCTGAAAACCCAACTTGGAGACTGTCTTCCATACTGAAATGGAAACCAACATCTGAGGCTCTGGAACATGCTTGGTCTGTGGTGGCGGACACCAAGCATATGTTAGTGATGCCCTCACCTAACCCTCTCTACTCAGAGCCTACCCCACAGCAGGGAGCACAATACAATCAAATAATAACAAATGGCAGCAACACCATGGGGAAAAAGACAGCCTCCCGCATTGTTGGTGGAAAGTAAACTGGTACAACCACTATGGAAATTACTATGGAGATGCCTCAAAACACTAACACTAGAAATTCCATTTGACCCAGCTATTCTCCTTCTTGGTCTCTACCCAAAGAGTTAAACACGTCATATTACAGTGATACATACCACAATTCCTAGTAGGTAAATCGTGACAGCAGCCTATATGTCCATCAACAGACGAACAGATAAAGAAAATGTGGTATTTACACACTACTGAGTATTACTGCACTATAAAGAAGGTGTTATGGCTTGTAGCTAGATGTTGCCCACAGCCTCATGCGCTCACAGTGCTTGGCTTTGCTGAGCCGGCTGGATCTAGGGTGTGTGATACTGGGATTAAAACTGTGTGGTACTACATCAATACACTGATTGGAATTAGCATAGTTCTGGGTGTGGTCAAATGGATATACTGAAAACAGAATCCCCGCCCTGAGTGTGGGTGTGGGTGGCACTACCTAAAATGTTTGTAGCCTGGATGAAATAAAAGGGAAAGGGGGTCTTTCTGCTTGCTGCCTCCTACCTCCCTAGTCATGGACTGTTCCTTCTCTGCCGTGCCCCTCTGCCATGACACATTGCCATCTAGCCAGCTAACTATGGACTGAAACCTATACAAGTTATGAGCTGAAATAAACCTTTTCTCCTCTAACTTTATATGTCAGGTATTTTGCCTCAGCCACAAGAAAATAACTAAGAAGGGTAAACTTGAGTCATCTGTAGAAAAATGGATGCACCTTGAGACAATACTGTTGCGTGAACTAAACCAGATGCACAAACTTAAATATTACATAGTTTCTCTTATATGTGAAACAAAAATTATAAATAAAGAACAAGATAAAAGACAGATAATAGAAAGTAATGAAATCCTTTTCAAATGGGAAGGAGATCAAGAAATAGGGGAGGGAGTGGAGGGAAAGAGGATGATAAAAGGAATTAAGTTGTGTTATATACATATACCAACTCCACACAAGGAATGTAAACATCACATACTGCAAACATGCCTAATAAAAATAAATAAATAATAGATTCTGTGATCAATATTAGAAATATCCAGTGATCAATATTAGAAATATCCAGTGATCCATATTTGATAAAGATTCACTGATTGATATTTCCAGTTTGGATCTGGAATGTCCTCCAAAGTGGGACCAGTAAAGTCTGGGTTTCCTGGTGATACCTTGGGAGGTGTTGGCACCTTTAAGAAGTGGAGACTAGTGGGAGGCTTTAGGTCATTGGGGGTGTGGCCTTGAAGTGATAGAGGGACCCTGGTCCTCTTGTCTTCCTCTTTCTTGTTCTTGGAAGTGGGGTGTGTGGTTTTACTCTGCCACATGATCCAGCTGTGATGTGTGGCCACACCATAGCACCAAAACAGCAAAGCCAGTTGATCCCAGACTGGAACTTCAAAACTACAACCAGATAAAAGTGTTCTCTTTGTGAGTTAAGTATTTCAGGTATTTTGTTACAGTAATGGAAAGCTGACTCACACAACACATTACACTCCTTAGTGTGAGAACACAACGTGGGCTGGAGTGGTAACCACTCCCCAGGCAGTAGTTATGCTCAGACTTTAGAAGTCATTGACATAAACGGGAATCAGCAGCTTGGCTTGCTAGTACACACTAGTCATCATTCAGTGATGATCTAGTCATCATTAAATGCCTATGTGGGAATCCTTGTTTCCAGTGCATGGAGAGCGAGCTACTGGCCTACTTTATAGCAACAAGAAATGGGACTCTTGTGCAGGACAAGAGGAAAACCAGTTTGGTGTACAGGCCTGGAATCAGTGTTGAACTCAGTGAGACTCTGCTGCCGCAGGCTCTCTGGAAGCCACAACTTGATCTTTTGGGAACTCTGGGCATCTCTGTGTGCCCTGCTGACCCCAGAATCCCTGGGGAGCCCACATAGTGACCTTCATGAACGCATAGATCTCTCTCTGGCAAAGAGGAAGGAGGGCGACTTCAGCTTCCTAGAGGGAAACTGAGGCTAGACAGGCTTGATTCTATCAAGATCACTGGAGTTTGTTTCAGCAGTGCGAATAAAGAACATAGCAGAAAACTCTAACTGTGAGCATGAATCAGTGGGATGCCCCAGAAAAACAACTAGAATGAGGCGGGAGAAAGATTTCTTCTACTCAGAAATCATTTATTCTTTTTAAATCTTTTCTTCCTCCTCTGCCGCTGCCACCACTGCCACCGCCGCTGCTGCTTCTGCTCCTCCTCCTCCTCTTCCTCCCCCTCCTCCCCCTCCTCCCTTCTCTCTCTCTTTCTCTCTCCCCTCTTGCTGACTGAACCCAAGACCTTCACACTGAGCTATACCCCCAGTGATTTTTCATTTGTATTTTGAGACAGGGTCTTGCTAAGCCACTACACTGCCCAGTCTGGACTAGTCCTTGAGATTTTCCTGCCTCAGCTTCCCACAGTGCTGGGATTACAGGTGTGCACAATCACAAATGATCTTCAGTATCATTCAAGATCAATTTTTTGCATTCTCTTTGCACCCCTAGCCATGGAAAGGATGAAGAGGCCGGGAAGAGAGGCAGCTCTTTATTTTTACTGTCTAAGGGTACTCCTCAATGACGGCTTGCTTACAGGAGCTCTGGAGTTAAATGTCCCTGAAGACATTTCTCTGTTCTCTAGAATATCATGCCAGGAGTTCTCAAGGAATGCTGTGACTCGGATTACAAGCTTTGTAACAGACCCACGGAACAGAAGAGACACGTTTCCCAGCCATGTGAACGAGAATAATCTTATCCATTTGTATAATGGATAGTAGTCTGTTCCCTGAGATTTTCCCCAGTCAGTCCACTATGTATTATTTCATAAAATAGTGATGCACTGCGAAATCATCGACTCCTCCATGCAGAGCCCGGCGGAGGTTTAAAATTGGTCTCCTCTTGGTAAGAAATCATGGCTGCCTTCTTGTGGTGCAGCGTCGAGAAAGTTATACGGTCTACAGATGTCCTTTTACTGCTGGGCTCATAAATAGAAAATGCAATCTCAGCATTTTTGGTTTGATGAGCAGGAGTGGAAGCCAAACCTGGCCTTTGAGGCTGCGGGAGGAGACATGGAGACTCTCCAGCAGTATTTGATCAGTTCTGCTGCAGTTCGTGGGCCTCTGAGACAGAGTTCTTTTGGCCTTGCAGATATTTGGGGTGATGTCAGACAAGAGTCAGTGTCTGGTTTGAGCTGGAAGATGTGGCTAAGGGCTTTGTCTCCTGGTAGGAGATGGCATGACCAAGATCAGATGCCGGGTGCAGATTTAGGTGTGGCCTCATCTCACCTGCTCCAAACATCAACTGGAAAGAAAGCGCCAGACGGAGGGCCAGTTTGCTGATAGACCGGGATTCCGAGGGCCGAGGCTGCTAGGAGAGAGAGCACTTGCCTGTGAGTCCCAGTTCTGGGCTCAAGGAAGTGTTAAAAGCTGAAGCTGATTCGAGATGTACCCAGCCTAAGCCAGCAAAAGCACTGGTTAGTCCTGTTTGATGGACAGAAAGAAGAACCCAAAAACAATCCCTGAAGTGCCAGCACTTAGAAGTCATGTCAGCATGCCTCTTACCTATTAAATACCTCTCACTACTATGCATCAGGCACAGCACCTTTTAAGAACTAGTTCTGATCCTTATTACAATGGGCAAGAAAGTGATCATCCTAATTTCTCATAATAAGAAATTAAAACCACGAAGTATTTAGGTAGCTTGCCTAAAACCTTAGGGCCGAGAAATTTGTAGCTGGAATTTGATCTGAATCCGTTTGATTCCTTTTGTCTCTTGTTTTCCTTTCTGTCCTTCATATAGGAGCCCATGGCCTTGCCCACAGTTAAGAATGATATTCCAACTCTGAAAATAGGGGAAACATTTTCCAAACAGGGAAACGGTTTCCAAACAGGAAACCGGGGTGTGAGAACAGAGCAAGCACCGTCAAGGCCTTCTACAGCTCAGAGTCTACCATCTGTCCCCAGACCCCAGCTTCCTGCTCCTAAGCCAGGTTCCCACCAGCTCAGGAGTTGGGTGGGTGAACTAGAGGTATTCAGGTCTTTGATACGAGTGTGGGTGAGGCTGAAGGAACCAGGGACTGATGCTTCCCATTCATGTAACTTGAGAAGGACGTGCTCCATTTTTGTTGATCTGTCACCACCTTGGGGTCCCAAGGGGACCGATGCCCACTGTGGAATGATGTTCTGTGTAATGAGAAATTCAGCTCATCACAAAGAATAGTTTCCTGCCACTGTCAGCAACAGAATCTGCTCTACCCTTGGACTCCCACCTTCTGCTTGAGGCTGGTGGGATGTGAAGGTGACAACTGTTGTAAGGTTTCTGCCCGCAGATCCTTAAGCCTCAATGAGGCCAGTGCAGAGTCTGGTGTCAGAAGAACTGGAATCTGCCAAGTATTCCTTTGAGAACAACTGGTGTGGAGCTTCTGTTTGTGTAGCAGAAGTTCGGGATGCAACCACATATGCCGAGGGAGACCTTGAGAAGGTATTAGACGGCTTCTTCAGACGCTAAAGGTTTCAGGCAGTTCTACATGCTGCCATGCTGCAGAGCTTTCACACAGAGACATCGGGACATGTGACATCTCTTGGATACAAAAACGTTGTGATTATCTTTAAGAAACGTAAATCTCTCTCAATTGATTTGGGGTCCTGGTAAAAAGATTCAGATTTTAGAATCAAAGTTTGCCAGGAATAGAAGCTTTCGGCTGCTGCTTTTGCAAAAGGGAGGCTCAGAGAGTGAAAGTGGTTTTCTTTAAGAAGACATGGCAATGGGTGCTACGTTGCCATTGAAATCCAATCTGTTGTTTCCGTGCATATCGGTGAATGTTTTCCTCTGCAGGGAAGATAGGGTCACCCATGTCCCATCGCAGGCCATCATGAATGCCATACATTTACCAAGCAAGAAACAGGAACTAAGGATATGGACCTTTTGTGTCTTTTATTATTATTTGGTCCAACTCTCGGTCACTTCTGTCCAGGGTCTTAGATTTCAGCATTTTTCCTTCAAGACATAGTGCTTGCCTCCAAGGAAGGAGGCTGCCTGTCCTCATCTCTTTGCTATACCCCAGAACTCTGTGATCAGCACAGATGCATTCTTGGGCAGTGCTGAGCTGACGAGAAGCATTCAAGAAACAAGTGTTCTTTCCATCATCCCAGTGTTGTCCAGAAGCTGCTCTGGAATTAGATAAGTCTGAGGAGTAAAGAGAGCAAGTTCTAACAGAGACCCAAAGGAGGGAGGAGCCAATAACACACCACAGAGCCCCCAGGCACAGATGGTGTGACTGAGGCATACATGGAAAGAAAGAGAATTCCTCAAGAGGGAATAAATAGGCGTGTCCTTGCTTGTGTCCTCTCCCCTCCACAGTGGCTGGCAGGGAGAAGACATGATCCTTAAGAACAAAGTAAAGACAGTTTTGGATAGGTCTTCACACTGCTTCTTTGGAAGGTTGTGTTTATTCTGAGAGGAACATAGGAGCACTAATGGCCCAAGAACAGAGCTCCCTGGTCCACGCATAGGATGGTGACCTTTACTGCTTCCGCTCGGTTGGAGCGTGTGTTCCGTGGAGTGGGGTTCACGTTCACGATTGGCAAGAGATGGGAACGGGAGTAAGCAAACAATAAACGTAAAAGATGGCCTTTGTGGATAGGGTGGTCCCTTTGTGATACGATGTTCCAAGTCATTCTCCTATTATCTCAAATTGGTTAGAATCCTAATGGCTTCTGTGGAGGAAAACTGTGGTGGGGAGATAGGTTTATGACTGGAATTGAGTCATTAAAAAAGCACTGTCACCAGTGTTCAGCCTAATCATTTTGCCTGAATCGATTAGTCATATAGACAGCATATATTTATTGAACCACTGAGCTTGCTAGAGTTAGGATTGGTGCCTACACTCTTGGAATTGTATAGCTTCATGGAGAGGCAGATGAAAGAAAAATACTATTTTTAAAATCCCAATTCATTGTGGTCATGCTCCAACAAAATACCATGTTTCTCTAACACACACAGAGGCACACACACAAACACACACACATATACACACAAAGTCTCCATCCGGACAGGGATTTCTGCCTCAGTGGTTTTCCAACCATTTCCTCATGGCATCAACCCAAACTTTGGGTCCTAAAGATATTCTGGTTTTCCAGAGTATGTACCAGTGGGATAGGATTATTTTAAGCTCATATTAGAGCCAATTACTGAACAGATAAGAATTCAGCGGATTGAGGGCGTGGTCTTCACCCAACCTGAGTTCTTCCTAGAGTGTAGAAGACTATGGTTAAGTTCAAAAAGTTAAACCAAGATGCCTGCTTAGCCAGGGTTCTCCAGAGAAACAGAACAAATAGAGGGTGTGTGTGTGTGTGTGTGTGTGTGTATGTGTGTGTGTAAACATAGATACAGTGTAACCATGCATTGCAAAATGACATTTCAGTCAAACACAGACCATGCATACAATGTTAATCCCACGAGATTATAATGGAGTTGAAAATTTCCCACCATCTTTTTCTTTTACGGTATTTATGTATTGTTTGTTTTGTGGTGTCATTTTCACCAGTGTTATAGTAATTTCTGTTAGCTGATTATGGTAAACAATGTTTAACATGAAAAGAAAACGTTCTTAATCTGTAAAAAAAATTCTTCCCACTGCATTTCAGTTGTCTGCAGTATTCAGTACAATAACATGTTGTACAGGTTTGTGGCATAGGAGCAAAATGCTGTATCTTACAGCCTAAGTGTGTAGCAGGCTAGATCATCTACTTCCAGATTTATGTAAGTCCTCTGTGTTGTTGGCACAATGGCAATATCCCCTGAAGATGCGTTTCTTAGAACATGACCCTTTTGTTAAGCAGACCATAAGTGTGTGTGTGTGTGTGTGTGTGTGTGTGTGTGTGTGTGTATGAGAGAGAGAGAGAGAGAGCAGATTTTATGGAGTTGGAGACTGGGCCATCCAGAATCTGCAGTGTGGGCTAATGGGCTGGAGATCCACAGAAGAACCCATGTTGCCTTAAAGTCCAAAGGCCACCTGCTGCCTGCATCTCTCCTTCTTGCTGGAACAGCTCAGCCTTTGACTTCTTAATGTCTTCGATGACCTTATTGAGGCCCCTTCACACAATGGAGGACAATCTGCTTTATTCGAAGCCCATTGGTTTCAATGCTAATCCCATTCAAAAACATCATCCCCAAAACATCCGGAGTAATGTTTGATAAATTACCAGGCACTATGGTCCAGCTAAAGTGACACATATAATTATCACGAAGTTCAAATATCACAGCTGTCTCAACAAGCTCAAATGCTGTGTGAAGAGGGAATAGTGAGGGTTCTCTGCGCTATCTGAAGATTTCTTGGAGGAGAGAGAAATGGAGCTGAGCCTTAGATGATGAGGGTGAACGGGACGAAAGGAGCAGAGAAGGAAAGTGTGGATACCAAGATGTCAGAGGAGAGGATGCCAAGAACTTGCTTTCCAGTGTTACTGAAATCAGCAGTTACTGGCATCACAACTCAGAAAGGATCTTCGTCATGTGAATTTGAGGTGAAGCCTGACCCCAGGACAGGAGTGGCTACCTGAGGGTGTGCAGGCTCCTTGGTTGCTTCTTACCCTCCATGTCTATTGCCAGGAACTTTCTGTTTTTGTTTTTCGGTGTTGGGGACCCAGGAACTTTCTGAAACTCTTTTGAATAGAAGAAGAAATAGTAGAATAGTAAATAGTGGCTCGGCACGTGCAGATCTGCTACCACCACTTTGTGAGAAATTATAGCACTTCTAAGAGTGTGTTTTAATTTTGTGTTGACCAATTTCACCACATGTGCAAGTGAGTTAATTCTTCAAGGCCCAAACCCCTTACTTCTAGAAGACTGTGTCTTAGTCTTAGGAGTCCAGCTCAGGTCTTTGTGGTGCTATGTGCTGGAACTGAAATGTTGCTTTAAAAAAAAAAAAAAGATTGAAAAGCAGGCTTTAAATTCTACTCACTTTATTAATGGACAAATACATACTCTATCCATTTTCCATTTTCTCAAGTCCAGAGCTAGAATCTTTCTCCCCTTTCCTCCCCCTCCTCGGCCTGACTCCTACTGGCTACAATGGTGTAGATTAATACTAAATTTCCCAACACTTTGTGGATCACTTTCTATTCCTGGCCTTTTGGCAGCAGGGGAATTCTTCCTTATTTGATGCTATAAAACACAGCAACCCTGTGTTCCAGCTTGCCAACTACAGGGACTCTTGCAAATGGGTATATTTCCACAGACCCACACAATAGTCCTAATTGCATGGGTTTACAGTGTAAGCGGAGGTCGTTTGATGACTAGCTGTTTTGTACCAGGAAAGTGCACATTAATTATTTAAGAGATGGACTTATAATTATTGTAAGCCTTAAGTAATTACCTATAATTTTGGGAAGGGTTAGAAAAACTGATAGTCTGGCAAATTCAGGTTTTAGTCATTAGTAAGATCATAATTACATTTAAATTGCAAAATGAAAATTATGCAATTTATCTCCCCAATAATGCATAAACATTACAGTGATTGTAGGTTTTAATGGACTATAAAAACCAGAGCAGCGATGGGCAGTTAGGGGCAATGTAGGCCCCTGGCTATTATTTTATATTTTAACTGCTTCTTGTACAGCACTGCTCTATCCAGGTCTCCCTGGGTTTTCAGGACAGTGTACACTCAGCACAAAAGTAATGAACTCTTCGAAGGAGAGAAATAGACTGAGAGTAAAAGGAAGGGTCATGGTGAACCCTAAATAAGAGAAGAAAATTTGTGCCAGGGCAAAGGAAGGAAAGAAGCTCATATGGGAACTAAAAGATATCAGAATATGTTCACATGTGAATTGGTTTTTTAAGAGGATTATCATGCCCCTTTTACAGATGAGGAAACTAAGGCTCAGCGAGGGGATGGGGCCTCCCCACAGTGATACCATCAGGGCTAGAATCCAGCATCTGCTACGTTCTAGCTGGCTGTTCTCACTGCATCGTGCTATCTAGATTTTGTGTCAGTGAGACCCGTTCAGTGGCACAGACAGAATTATACAGGTTGGTTTTGCAGACAAATACAACCGTGTTATATTTGTCCGTGACTTGGCTTTTTCACAGAAAACCACCAGCTTGAAGCCTTTTTTCTCCTCCAAGTGGCCAGTGCACCTGCAAAATGAAGCTCAGATGCCTTGTCTCCAAAGCGCCTCCTGGGGGACAACTGGTATCCCTCGCTCTGGTCCCTTACTGGCCTGGTAAGTGTCTCCATTGCAACTCAGATTCATCAACAACAGACTGTAATAAAATGCGATGTCACCCTAAGTGGAATGAGAAAGTATTCTGGTTTATGTATCTTTGGCAGACAGTGAGAGCTGAGGAAATGTTTATTAATGGAGTGGATCAATTAATCAATCATTTATGACTTGTCCACTATGTTCATTAATTTATGCTGGGTGCAGTACAGTTTATAAAGAGAAGTAACAGTATCTCCCTGCTCCAGGACTTTGCAATCCAGCAAAGAGGAACAAACAGCAGATGAAAGACGAAATGACAAGGCAAACAAATTTATCATCACTGAACAAATGACACTGGTGTTATAAGTATTTGCTGAGATAAGTTATGACTTTTTTCCTCCATTGAAATGGCACAGGAGATGCCCAAACACTTACCTGCCTTGCTTAATCAGGTTTGGTATTACCTAGATGCAAGAAGATAAATATTTCCTGTTGTCATTATCTAATTATGGGATGCTGGCGACAATAAATATTCACTGAGCACCTAATCTGCGCCAGACTCCCTGCTGGGAAATAGGGCGCCAAGAGCGTCTTCCACCCTGCGCATCAGTTGGGCAGATATGTGTGAGTGGTACACATGGAAAGAGAAGTAATGTGTGAAGAGCTAGATGAGATGAACCGAAAGGTACTTCGCAGGGCAGAAGAGGGTGATGATAATTCTAGTGCCAGGCAGAAGGAATGCTTAAGGGATATTTGCACTTTGAGAAATACTCTGAAAAATACGACAGATCTAGTCGTCAGGGGAAATGGCTTGAAAGGGGCTGTCCTAAGAGTAGATAACAGCATGAGGAAGAACACAAGGTGTGTTTAAATTGCGTTGTTGATCTTTTAGGCTCGGGACTGCCGATAATCTCTTAGGGTGGCAACGTCCGTGGATTGGTGGATGCTTGTTTTGCTGGTGTCTAGATTCCAGGTGGATTTGCTCTAATCCTGGTCCCACATTCAATGATCAGGACCTTGTAGACGGATCTTCTGAAAGATGATATGGTGACTTTATAATGGTTCAGAACAAAAGGAGGTCTGTGTGGGTATCGCTGTTCTGCAAGATGATGTATTTGCACAACCATTTTAGCACCACCACCAACTGTCTTTGATCCTCTTAGTTTGTTATTTTTATTCTCAGCCTCTCCGTCTCCTCCTGGTGGAACCTCGGCACATGCTTTTCTGTCATTATTTCTCCCAGACTTGCCACCAAGGAGGAACTTAGACCCTGGTTCAAGGTCTAAAATGCTTGGCAAATGCACATGCCAGGTGCGCGCACCCATATCACAAGAGCTAAGAGCAGAGAAGGTAGAATGTGCCAAAGCACAGAACTGGAAAAACATAGATGTCACTTCCAAAGACAACCTTGCTGTGAGTGAAGTGCTCATCTTAGGGACCCGAACTGAGCACTAAACGCATGTTGAGAACAGAGTTATTAGTTGGAGTTTGTGTGGTTAGAAAACTTGACTGCTTTCAGAAATCTGTTTCCATTTCTTAGAAGAATCAGGAGAAATTCAAGAGAGAATTGAATGAGTTTTCTACTCACATAACAATACAGGGCTAAATGTTATTGTACATAGTAAACTAATGGTCAAATAATTTCTGCCCTTAGAATATTTTATTACTAATAAAAGATTGAAGGTAAGATCAGACAAATGCTTATGGAGAACCTCCTCAGTTTACAATGATGGAGATTGTGTCTCCATGTACTTACTGATACTGAAAATATTTTAAGTTGAAAATTAATACACTTAACCTACCAAACATTGTAGTTTGGCCAGTCTACTTTCGCCATGCTCAGGACCCTTACATTGACATACAGTTGGGTACAATTATGTAACACAAATCCTGTTTTACACCGAAGTGTGGAAAATTTCATGTAATCTGTTGAACACTGAAAGTAATAAGTGTCACCATCATTGTTATGATTTTGATTTAAAATGTTCCTCCAAAGCCTCGTGTGTTCAGAGGTAGGGCTCTTGAAAGGTGATGGGACCATGGGGGTGCTCTATGCATCAGGAGATCCATCCGTAGCAGATGCCGTGAGGAAGTGGGGCCTGGGAGGGAGTATGTGTCACTGGGGTGTGAACTGGAAAGGTGTGTTCTTGTTCCTCAGAACTCCCTTCTCTCTATGCTTTCTGGCTGCCATGAGGTGAGTAGTTTTCCTCTGTCACACCCTTCTATCATGCTGCTTCTGCCTCTGAACCAGGCAACCATGGACTGAATGGAGAATCAAAATACACTTCTCGTCCTTTAAATTGTAGGTGTTAGGTATTTTGTTCCAGTGGTGGGAAAATAGCTAATGCACTCATAAGGTCTGAAAATCATACATCAGATCATTGTAAGTTGGACACTGTATAGCTTTACCATGAGGGAGAATATAACTGCCACAAAACAGTAGTGCGTATAAGATAAGAGGATGTGACTACATGGGTAGAGGATATTGGCTACTACTATTAATTAAATCTTTGATGTTTAACCTTAGTCTTCATAGGCTGATGTAGATCAGTGGTAGATTGCTTGCCTAGTGTATGCAAGGTTCTAGGTATAATCTCCAGCAGTACACAAAAGTAAAGATTAAAACGAAATGCTCAGCCCACATTTGTGTTCGCCCATGTAACAACGGCTATGAGCAAAGAGCAGGAATGTATAAAAACATGGGACTCAAAAGAGCATTCTAGTCCCCTCTAAAACCATACATTTGGGCTCAGAGAGGGGACATTTGTAAGAATAAAGGGGAGGGGTAAAATAGAAAACTTATTTCCCAAAAGAAAGGAAGAAGAGTATGGGTCAATAAAATAATAGACACCTCAAAATACAAATCATGGAAAATGGCTGGAAAGGTTGGTCTGCCGTATTGGATACCACCCTTCAAGTCTGATCTTCATGCTAGAAACAGTGGTCCAGCACACTGGTAAGATTTGAGACAATGTGTTTCATCAGATCATTTTACCTGGCTTTTCACTTGCTCGTCATTAAATCAAACACTGTGGATGAGATTAAAGCAGACCTAATAGAGAGAAATAAAGCTTCAGATTTTATCATAGATACCAAGCAGATCAACTGGATAGGATGGAGGTAATAATAGAAACCACTCACTTTGAAAGCTTTTACTTGCAAGATAATGGCTAATTTTAATTGTAAGTGTTTATGTGCATTGAATCCTGCAAAAGCTGGATGACAGTGTCACCTGGCTTCTACTACCATGAAAAGTGTCCTGCTGATCTGACCCCACAAGGGCTGGCTCACCAAGTGTGTCTCAGTGAATCTGAGCTTCCAGATCTTCATGCTAGAAACTCACCTGACAGTCAAGATCTAGTCCTCTTTTAATCAAATATGTCTGCCATGGAGAATGTGAAAGATGTTGACTCTATGAAGACTTCAATTGAAAGTCTCTTTTGGAGAATGACAATAAGCTCTTTTCCATCCCCGAAACATCATACTTCCTCCAGCATGAGATTTGGAGAATACTTGGTGGAATTATCTGACATTTGGCCACCTAAAGAGAAAGGATTATTTGGATCGTTTTCAAATGACTTAAGTTTTTATGTTTCCTCCTCACATGTGTCCACTAAATTCTTTTTAAGTGGATGTCCCTGGTTCTTGAATTGAGTAGCTTTCTTCCTTGCACAAGATCTTTTTATTTATAGGAGAATGATGTGCTGAGCTGTCAAGTAACAGCAAGTGGGCTGAGGTAAGAATTTGATAGTAACAGATGATCTAGAAAGAGTCCAAGTGAGGCATTGCCAAAGGCCTCCAGCTACTGTTGGCTTGCAATGGGAATAGTTCCCCTTCTAGTCAGAGGGAAGCAGGGGTTAAATCTGGAAAGACATAAGAAGTAAGCCCTTCACATGATCTCCAAGTGATTACTGCCTATGCATGCGTCCATGGAACATAAGATGTATTTAGTGACAATACCTGGAGTCAATAGCTAAACATTTATAGACTAGATTGGATCAGAATTTTGTCTGCAAATATCTAAACTGCTCGTTCACCATCCGTCACAAAGAAACTCATATTGTAGTTCGAGTTCTAAAATCCTGTCCACAGCTCAGATTGGGCGCACACCCAGGTACCAACAGCTACAGGCACAGAGGGAAGAACATGTATGAACATAGAATGTTGGAAGATGTAAATGTCACAAACAGTCGTGCTCAGAATAAGAGGTCACTCGGAGCGAGTACCGACAAGTCCAGACCCATCACTGAGCTGTGAAGTACTAAAGGCTGATTCAGCACTAGGTGGTTGAGACGTGATATTCAGAGGAGAGTGTAGGCTTGGGTGTGGCAGAGAAGTTATCTGTACCAGGGACATCAGTACAAGCTGAACGGAAGAGAGGACATGGTAGACACAGAAGCTCAGACAGAGTCAGCCTAAATTAGGTGAGTTCTCTCCATTCAGCAAACCTTCAGGAACAGATCGGTACTGGGCACTGTAAAGACTCCAAGAGCCAAGTAGGCATCAAGATCTCATTTCACACCTGAGTGGTGGTGCGTGCACACAGTCTCAGCACTCTGGGAGGCTGAGGTAAGAGAACTGCAAGTTCATGTCCAGCCTGGGCAAGACTCTGTCTCAGAATAAAAAAATATAGAGGGCTGTGGATGTAGCTCAGTATAAAGATCCAGGATTCCATGCCCAGTACTGAAAAAAAGAAAAAAAAATTACTTTGCTATGCTGCCGTCCAAGGCAGGGCCGAGACCCCAGAAAAAGATTGAGGCATGAAGCAAGGTAACTGGCTAGAATAGAGTAGGATTCAAGTTAGAAGCCGGTGCTTTGGCCTGTTGATGGATTATGAGACGAACCATGGCTTCTGGACTGCTCAGGGGACGGGGACTCGCTTCCTCCTAGGCCCAGGCCCAGGTGACTTTGTCCCTAAGTCCTACTGAACACCGAACCCAAGGCTGCTAAGATACTCTCTCGATCAGATGCGGACCTTCCCTGGCTTCCTTGAGGGGTCCTCAGTACACCAGGCTTTTGAGTGCTGGGACGCCAACACAGGGAAACCCCCTTGGGTGGACCTGATCAAGAAGACATTTCTAATTAGACCCAGAAGGTTGGGAAGGGCAGATGGAGACTCTCCTGATCTGACCACTAGATTTTCCCTCGAAAGGATTCTCATCTGTCAGCAGCACTGTAGAAGGATTCTTGGGTAGGGGTAGTTTTTATAACCTATGAAGTTCAAGCTCATTTTAAAAAATGATCCAGTCCATGTAGTTGATGCCTACTATAATTCAGTTAAAACAGATTATTATATTTCATCATAAATGTAACTCATGCTCATCATAGAATTTATAAAAATAAGTTCATTGAGTTAGCAGTATTTCATTAGGGTGTAACAGTCTCCAGATTATAAATAACTACAATGAATGATGCGTGAGAGAAAGATGTCATTATAACTTTCCCCTGGGGCTTTGGTGTTCTTTGCTCATCTGTTTGTCAATGTGCAGAAAGGATCTTTGCATTAACAAAACCCAAGGCAGGCAAGTGAGGGTGCCCAGGAGACAAAATAGGACATGACCAAAAATTCTCTTCCTTTTTTATTTTTACATGCATTTTCATACTTTCATTTGAGCATAGACTTGTCTGGCGTATTTGAAAATTCACTTCAAAAGAAATAATAAAATCTTGGTGCAAGAGAAATTGAGATGCTTTCCAATTTCCCGACTTCAATAAAATGCTTCTCGGTTGCATCTCTGAAAGTCACTGTGGACAGGAAATTGACAGCAATGGTTCATTTCCAAAGTGGCAAGGGAGGGGGCGATGTGCAAGAATTGAGCTGAGGCCAGAATGGGACAGAAATGAAGAGAAACTGGTCCTGCCAGCAGCAGGCACTGAGATTCCAAAGGCCCACATGCAGACATGGTCCAGGTGTCAACAGCCTGAAATGTCTGGGCAGTGATTGTGGATTCCAGGATTCTATGCAGTGTGATTTCCATCTGTGAACAGCAAGGCCATTCAAGAACAATCTATCCCTGCCTCTGCCCTTGGCGTGTATCCCCTTTGCCCTCCCATGAGCCCATTGTCCTGGGGGGGGGGTCTCTCAACACCTTCTCCCAAGATCTCTGAGCTCTTGGCCATTTTCTGACTCCCAGCGCCCACTTCTGGCTAACTTTGCTCTATGATGTATCTAGATTTCTCACATGACTCTCTTCTTGCCCTTACTCTTGTGTGCACATCTCCATTCACCCTGATCCTTTGGGGACCCTTCCAAGAAATGAATTCCAACAAAGAATATCAGAGCTCGGTTTTACTTTAATGTTGCTTATATGGAAATGCTTCATTTAAACTAGGACAAAAGGACCAGGCCATAGTCAACTAGATCTTGTTCAAAGTTGAAAGCTCATTACACAGAGGAGAAACTTCGGGCCCATAGCTTAGAAACAGTGTTTCCCCAGAAGGAAGCACAAAGCGGACTGCACCAAATGCTATGAAGCCAAAAATGGAACACCACACTGCACCACTACCAGCCACACTCCTTCTACATGTATTTCCCCAAAATACGTACGTCCATTTAGCCTGATTTGGTACTCCTGGAACAACTGATGGTACCCCTACTTCATTACCGAAGATAGCAAGTTAAATTCCTGTCAGTCGTGCCTCCACCTTCACACCCAGAGTCGCTGCCAGAAGTTCCCTTCGTCTCCACTTGCACATGAGCCCATCTGGATACTCTACGGTCTGTGACATCAGCAGTTCGCTTCACCACCCATCCGGCCCATATACGGCAGGAAGGGAACAAAAGTGGAACTCTCAGCCTCCTGCCTCAGCTGGCTGCTCCTCCTCTTGTTGTGTGTACTTCAGTCTCTTGTGAACACAGCAGCCCGAATGGACCGATATGAAGTTATCGGATTAAGCACCATCCTGCTTGCCTTCCACAGCTCCTCCACTAACCTTCGATGGCTCCCCTGAACTCTCCACCTCACCTGCAGAGTCTCCATGAATTGGAGCCATGTATCCCCAACCTCAGCTCTGCGATCTCCTTTTCTCCCCCTGTCCAGCCACCTTCACCTTTTCTCTATTCCCTGAACACAACAGCCACATCCCCGTGGCAGGATCCTGTGATGGCTGTCCCTTCTGCTTGGAAATACTCTCATGCCCTGCTATCCTACATTGGATCTTTCAAATCCTTACTGAAATATCTGGTGTCAGGGCATCCTGCCCAGATCACATGGCCTAATGTTCAAAACCTTCTTCCAAAACTGTCTTTCTGTGCCTTTATGGTCCCCTGTACCCATTATCACCTTTTAGCATAGTATTGATTTTATTTATTTATGTGGTTTACTATCTGCTTTACGCCACTAAAACACAAACTCTATGAAGAAAAGGAGTTTTGTCTGTTTCATTCATGGTTCTGACCTTTGTGCTCAGACAGTGGTTGGCCCATAGAGGGTTGTATCAGTCAGATTGCTGTCACTATACTGAAGTACCTGAGGCAATTCCCTTATAAAGAGAAAAGGCTTATTTAGCTCCCAGTTTCACAGGCTCCAGTCTCAGATTTGGTGATCCATCACTTGTGGGGGCAGGGGGCTGGGTGGCACTGGCAGTGAGGGTGTGTCCCAGGAAACCTCTTACATCTTGTGCCAAGAAGCAGAAGAGAATTGATGCAGTCTCACAATCTTTTGAGGGCAGTACCCCCCAGTGACTTAAGGATCTCCCAGTAGGCCCTGCCTCCCAATACCACCACCATGGGGACCAAGCATTTATCATGTGGACCATGATCACATGGACACTCATCCACACCACAGCAGAGGTAGTATATGATGAATGAATGAATGAATGAATGAATGGTAGAATTGCCCATGAGACCAGAAGTGGTATTGCCAACTTCCCTCTTCTTAGTACCCCACTTTCTCCTGCCTTTTCCATAGCACTCAGCTGATGGAGGCAGCCCTTGGGCAGTCATGGTGACCTGAATCTGCATACTGAGGCTCTGAGCCTGTAGTGTGGCTGCCCGTGCAGATGTCTGTGGTCTTCCGTTAACCCCTATCACAGGTCAGAGTGATATAATTATCCCAGGGGTCCCCTGAGTTCTATCTGTAGGTGTCCTACTTCCCACTGTGTAAAAGCAACACAGTACCCCCCCCCCGATAATTCAGCCAATCGCCGCAGCCAGGAGGATAAGCACTCTTCTCAACAAAAGCAGGAAGTATCTGAGTGGTGAGCGGTGGTCTCATTAGGAAAATGCATGTCATTCTTCCCTCCTTTGGTAAGGCACTTCTCCATGTGTTAGAGCTGTGGGGACAAAGACCATGCCCTGGACCCCAGGACACGGCTGCCTGACAGGCAGTACCCGGTCTTGGCAGTGTTGTCCTCCAGCTGGTGCAGTAATTGAGCCATCAGGGAGCTGATCTGCCAGTCTGCAAAGTCAGATGCTTCTGGGTGATAGGATCCATGATAAGAGTGGATTGTGTGGGCCTCAGCTCATTGCCTTTCTTCTCTGCCTGGGGAGTACATTCTTTGGTCAGAAGCAGTGTTGTATGAGACAGTGAATAATGTATTCTGTAACTTGACAGACAACAGTGCTGGCAGAAGCCTGACAGGCCAGGAAGCAGAAGCAAAAGCAAATCCAGAATAAAGTCCCGTTCCAACAAGAACAAATGGCAGAGTCCTCGCTAACAGGAGAGGCCCAGTGCAGTCAACTTGCCCCCAGGTAGCTGGGTCATCTTCTTGAGTAAGGTTATCAAACCGGCTGTCGCTCAAGCCCAAGGTGAGTTACTGACCTCAGCACACTGGTCAATCCAGAGCAAGAGCTGGTGACCTGAGACTCTTGGTGAGAGGGTGGGCATACTGCCAAGCCTCTCCTGAACCTCTGCCTGGTCTTTTCATAGGTACTTGGGTGTTCACAAAAGAACCTGTTAAGCATTAAAGAAAAGGTCAATCTGTCTGCTTGAGTATTAAGAGATTCCTCAATATGGATGTTTACATTGGATACAAATATTCTCATAGTCAATGCCAAAGTTTTTCCCATGCAATTCTTTACCAAGCTATCTTGTCATCAACATCCTGGTCTAGTTCCTGCCAAGCCCCTGTCCTCTGCAGGCACACTAGTACTGTCATGGAACGCTTCGCTTGCTTTGCCTTATCTGTAATAGCAGAAGCCTGGTTGATCCAGAGAGATTGCGTCAGTCTAGGTCATTCTAGGTGATCACAGGCAATAACACAATTGATTGGAGGAGGAGGGGTTCTAAGAAGTGATGCAACTGCTGAAGAACAGGCACACAGAAACCAAGAGCTTAGGGAACTCAAGGGTACAGGTGGTGTGCATTTTGACAGTCCTACCAAAGTACGGTTGCTGGAATAAAGGAGCATCTAGAATCTTTAGATTTGCTGCTACTCGGGACTTATGTTTTGGTGAAGACTATCTGACTGACCTGCTTGAGTGTCTTTCCTCTGCTCTCCTTAACTTCCCCACACCTTATCCTGTGGAAGATAAGCGATTTTCCCAAAGTAAATCAGGATGCCAATATCAAAGTTGAAAAAGACACGTAAGTGCCCAAGACCCCACAGATGTCCACTCCACTGGACTTAGTCTAAGATACTTAAGATGATCAGAGGTCTTTTGGGGGAGATGGTAGTGGTGGTTGGATGGGGATTGTGTGAGCTTTGTGTCCCTGTGGCAAAATACATGATATAAACAGCTTAAAGGAGGAAAGGCTTATGTTGGCTTATGGTTTCAGAGGTTTCAGTCCATGATCAGCTGGCTCCATTGCATTTAGGCTTGTGGCAAGGCAAAAAACACATGGCAGAAGGGCATGGTGGAGAAAAGCTGCTCACCTCATGGTAGCTGAGAGAAAGAGAGGGAGAAACAGAAAGAGAGAGACAGAGAGAGAGACAGAGTCGGGGGAAAGAACCAAGGAAAAGATCTCATTGCCTAAGTCATTCCCCCGTGATCCATTCCCTTCAACTAGGCCCCACCTCCTGTTTCCATCATCTTCCAGTCATGCAATCAAATTATGAACCCATCAGTGGACTAATGTTCTGATAAAGTTCCAGCCCTTATGATCCAGTGAACACACAACCCCCATCTGTGAACACATGAGCATTTGGAGGACACTTTAGATCCAAACCATAATGGGAATAGAAGGACTGTGCCTTATGAGCTAGCTTTAGAGTTCACCCTGCACCATCATGTTTCCTCCTTCCTACACCCTCTTCTCCCTTCTCTCCCACTCAGCTCCCTGTCCACAGCGTGAACTGCTCATCCTACCCCATAAAGTGTGATAACCATTTGCCTACACCTGAGAGGTGCCCTTGCTACAGTGACTCAGGCTCTGCATTTTCCAGGAACTTCCCAACCTCGGGCATGTACATCAGACCACACAGGCCCACTGTTAGTTTGGGAAATCTGGCTGCAGTTGCCCTGATGCTGGCCCCAGCCTCTGCCTCTAGTTATTGATTTTCCAGACGTCGTAAAATCATATCAAAGACTTCCACAAAGGAAAGAGAGAAAAAGCTCATAAGCGCCTGTGCTTGGCCTCCTGGCAGGTTTTCATTAGGTCCTAATGAAGTCTGGATCTGCAGTCCCTGAGGCCCTTTTTAATTTGCCCTTGATCCAGCTCAGCCAGCTCCTTAGCCCTGAGGATCCCCAGAGGGGCTGCACAGTTCCCGGTCTCAGAGGTCCGAATCAGACCTCAAGGTTTGAGCCGGGCACAGGAAGGAGAGTGGAAGGACTGGAGAGAGACCTTGTATATCTCCAAAGAGCAGTCATGTAGAATTTTTTTTTTTTTTCTGCCTGTTTGTCTGCTGAACTCCACCTCCTGAGAACAGGGTTGGAGGGGAGTGCAGGCTACAGTATTAAGGAGCCTGGTTTCCACTTTTAGCTTTGGCAGCTTGCAAGTTCTGTCTCTCCGACCTCAGTTTCCCTATATGGAATATTGTAATAAACAGTGTCTGCATAGATATGAGTGTGCACATACTTTTGTATTTATCATGCACACAAGTACGTAGGCATTCTGCGAAGTGTTTTATCTGTATTATTTTCTTTAATAGCCACATGTAGCTTTTGGTCTTAAACATTATTGAGCCTGTCGTACTCTGGATGAGCAGACTGAGGATCACAGAAGGAACTAGTTAACTAATGGTTAAACTGGTGTCAGGAGCCTGCTTTTCTGGCTCAAAGTCTTGCGTTTTCCCAGGTACACCTGGATGTCTCTGAAGCTGCATCACTGAATAGAGAGAGTTCCTGACTTAAAGTGGTTCGACTTGTGGTGTTTCCACTTTACAGTGGTGCAAAAGTAACATGCGTCCAGTAGAAATGTACTTCCAGGTTTGAATATGGATGTTTACCCAGGGTAGTGGTGTGCAGTACCGCCTTCTCTTCTCACTCAGCCCACGATCGACAGGGGTGAACAATGGATCTTCAGGCTGCTGTGTTGGTTAGTTGGTGTTTTAGTCGCTTCTTCATTGCTGGAACACAATTCCTGACACTTACAACGTAAAAGAGGAGAGGTTTCTTTCAGCTTACATTTTCAGTCCGTGATCAGCTGGTTCCAAGGCAGAAAGGCACGGTGGAGGGGTCTGGTGGAGAAGAGCCGCTCATGTCATGGTGGCCAGGAGTAGAGCGAGAAGGTAGGAGCTGAGGAGGGAGACGCACCCTTCCAGGACATCCCCCCAGTGACCAGCCTCTTCCAAACAAACTCTACCTCCTAACAGCACAATCAGCTGTGGATTCATTAGAGGATTAGTCTACCAGTGAGTATAGTGCCCCCATGGTCCAATCACCTTCCAAAAGCCCCACCTCTGAACGCATGAGGCTTTTGGAGGACATTCTAGATCTAAATCGTAACAGGATGCTCGGTAGGTTTGGCGTAGCCTTGGTAGCATTTTCGGCTGCTTGTGATCCTTACACCCTCTGTAAAGAGCATCTACTCCGTGTCTAAGGCAGAGGCCGTTCCCTAATCTCTATTATATTTGGACACGGGTCTCCTTTCCTTGCACGTGAGTCTAGCTGGCCCCGTGCATGCAGGTCTAGCACCGTGAGCAATTTCATATGCTAATAAGAATTAATAATTCATACTGGGTAATCTGCCTTGCGTTTTTCTGGTCCTCATTGCTCGCTAGGAGACACAGCAGACCAGAGATGGTGCTTCTCCCTGGGGGAAGGGCAGGCATCTTCAGAACCGTGACATGGAGGACCTAGTGGGCCAGACTCCTTCCTTCTGAAGGTGCAGACGATGACTGAGCGGGGAGCCTCAAGGCGATGCCAGCCTGTCACTCTGAGCTCCTTCGTGCTCTGTGCTGGTGCCCGGGGAGCTACCAGGCAGCTGCCTCCCTCTGTGCTGGGAACTTTTCTCTGTCACTGAGCATTTCCATTTTATCTGACCTTTCACAGGGATTGTTTTGTGTTAAGTGCCCTGTGATTTTCTGGACTTTGTCAAGCCTGGGCAAACTTTCCCTGGGAATCTGACCTAGCAGCCCACGAGGACTTTTCCTATTTAGGCTAATGTCTGTGTCACCCTCAAGCTTGGAGGAATTTTCCAAGCCACTAATTTGTACTTTGCTAGGAGACATGAGTGATGAGTGGTATTATTTTAAGCTTTCTAAATTGGAGCACCGCTTTGGGGGACTAGATGTTCCCAATTTCTGATTTCTCTCAACTCAGATATCTGGTAGTTTATGTTTTGTTATTTAAATGGACAGTTGGCTTTTCCAGAGAGGTATTTCTGGCCCATCTCCTTGGCATGACAGATGATAACTTTTGGCTCTTCAGTTCAATTCAACAAATATTTATCATGTGCCTGCTGGATGTCTGGCTCTAAGTGCTGCAGAGAGTGTAAAGACTGATGGTTTATTCATTCGTTCGTTCAGCTGGTCATTCGCCCAACATTTTGGAGCACCTAGTGCTCCAAAGTGCTGGAGTTGGATTTGTATGCCAGTTAGGACTGTGTTCAAAAACAGAAAGCCTAACCAGATTGGCTTAAATAAAAAAGGCTTTGTTTTTCTTACACATCAAGAGGACTGGAGTCAGGTAATAACTCGTAATGGCTAACAGGCTGTGACGCTTAGGATGATATTTCTGATTTTCTCTGAGACTCTTTCTCATGATTTCAAGATGGTTGTTGCTACTCCAGCCATAAATTCCAGTTTCAAACAGGAAGAAGGAAGGCTGAGTCAGTTAGTTTAGGACTTTTTTTATCACAGAAAGATAAACTTTTCCCACATCCCTCTCCCCCATACAATCCTCCATTTATAGCTCACTAGTCAGGATAAATTTGTTTATAAGGTAGAAGAGAACCCAGGCAGGGCAGTCCTATCATGATTGGCTTTGATCTGTTGTGTTCTGTCATGGCAAGTGCTCATTCTGTTGGCAAGGAAGAAAAGATCAAGTCATTGGATATGTAGAGTGTTTGCAAAAACACTAAACAAAAGATTCAGAGGACTTGCCTTCAAGGAACTTATCTAGCGGTAAAATATGGAGCAAAAGTGTGTGTGAATCCCTATAAAGTCACCATCCCTACCAAGCACTTGCCATCGCCATTGGGGGTGTCTACGGTCTTGTCAAAAGGTTAGGTGAGGTAAAGGGTGGGGAGTGGCGGGGCAAGGAGTTGAAGAGGAAGGCTATAGCTCCAAAGTACCTTGTGTGCATGATTCCATTTGATCCTCAGTAAAAACCGGTAAGTCATTAGTCCCCTTTTATAGATGCCCTCATCTGTAAAACTGAGGCATCGGGAGGCTACATAATGATATTTCTGGGGGGCACATAAGTGACATGCAATAACCTAAGGGGCAAAATCTCGATCTATGACTTCCAGCCAATGTGCCTGCCCTATTTTAAGCATCTGGAGTTTGACATTGAGGCCTCTGTCATCTTAATTCTTTGAATTGTGAGTCAGTGAATGGCCAAGCCACCTGCACAGTGGGCTCAGCCAACTCCTGGTCTTCCACTCTTCTGTCCACCTGCCTGCGGGTTTTCCCCTGCCTCTCCCACAGTTATTTAAGCAATACCTTCTGCATTGAATTGCCATCATATATGCCGTGGACATGTGTAAATATGAATGCAAATGTTGACTAAATGAGTAGGTAGTTAATCCCACCAAGCAGATATGGTTGGAAGGTACACAAACTAAAAAACATAAAAGGCAGCTTAGATATCTGTTTTTCTTATTCACTTGACATCCTGCTGGGGCAGGGGTCAGTGGTCATTTCCACACAGATGGAGCAGTTGCCAAGGTCACGACTTCCTGGGATGTTTACACTTTAGCAATGAGAGGTCCCAGACTGACTTGCCCAAGGAAGCCAGCCAGGTGGGAGATCCTATTCCTAAACACCTACATGCGTCAGGCCCACTCATGGCTACACAAACCTCTCAGGTAAACCTTTTACTTTTGGTCTCCAAATTTCTCACCAGAGTATAAAAATGACCTGTTTCGTGTACTATCCAAAGCACTCTGAGCACTAATGGCTACAAGTGTGAAGTTTTGAGGTTAGAGTTTTCCACCTGGCATTTCACTGAATTTGTTCAATTTGCACCATTTACCCTGTCCATGTTATTCTCTCCAGATAACAGGTGAGGCTCTTAAGGCTCAAAGAGTGTAAGGAACTCATCCAGGATTGCATAGCTGATGTAAAGGAGACAGATTTGGTGATTTTAGCCCAGGTCATGAATTCTCACACTCCACATCCTTAAACACCAGGCAAATGACCTCTGTAATTCTTTGCTGTGGTTCTCACTTGAGGTTTGGCGCTGTCCAGTGGACCTTTCTGTGATGGTAGGAATACTCTCCCTGAGCTGGCCCACATGGTAGCCGCCTGTCGCATCGTCACATGTGTGGCTGGGCACTTGGAATGTGGCTGGCAAAGTTAAGGAGCTGCGTTTTAATTTGATTTTAATCTTAATGAAATTGCCCCATGAGGCCAGTGGCTACCATGTGGGATAGCACAGATCTAGAATATCAGAGACAGGTGTGGAAACTGGGCCCCCCCAGGAAGGACTGATTTCCCTAAGGTGGCAATCCTTAAGGGCTCCTGCCTCACACTCACACACTCACACACTCACACACACACACACACACAAAGGAACAAGTCCAGAGAACTCAGAAGGCCGTGGACCCCTAATTTTCTTCTTTGAATTCATTCCGTAAGTTCCACTTTGATAGTTTTGGTCAAGAAGTCAGAGACCACTCTGCTCTAGATATTTTAGGTCAGAAGAGATTCCACTCAGTAAATGACTCAGAAAACTGCACCCCAGCCAGGATCGGTGGGGCACGCCCGTAATCCCAGCACTCTGCAAGGCTAAGGCAGGAAGAGTACATGCTGCAGCACAACCTTGGCAATTTAGTAATTTAGCAAGAACTTGTTGTAAAAGATAGATAGACAGACAGATAGGTAGAACACACTGGAAAGATATCTCAGTGTGAATGCATTTGGTTCAATCGCTAGTCCCACGAAAGTGGGGGAGGGTGGTAGAGAGAGAGAAAGAGGAGGGAAGGGAAGAGGAGGGAGGTGTACTGTGTCCCTCCCAACAGTTAGAATGCCAAGAAATTTGATGTGACTATTGTGAATCTGACTTTTGTGAATACAATGAGAATGGAGAGAAGACAGAGTTTGTGGGTTTACTGAAAAGGGCATTTGTCCTGGGATGTCCGTGCTCCTCCCCATCCTGTGACACGGAAACCCTGATCTTCACTCAATAGTTACTTAGCAATAATTGAGAAAAAGATACAGTGGAGCTGCACTTGCAGCAGAGGGTGGCACAGAGAGTTCAGAAGAGACAGTTGTGTGTTCAAAACTTGTGACAAATAAAGGGTCTTGTGGCTGCTCTGGAGGTGAGTTACTAGGTGCAGAGAACTGGGGCGGACAAGTCCCCCGTCCTGCAGAAGGTTCAGGGTGCCCGGTACTGGGGCGAGGACGTGGCAAGTGGTTCCTGCCTTGCAGTGGAGCTCGACCTTCCCTGCTCAGCTAAGGAAGCTAAGACAGGCCTCCTAGACCCGCTGCTGTCTCCCAGCTCCTTCCCCTCGTGCACCTGTCGGGGACTCTGAGTTGACGTTCTTAGCGAAGCCTCATCTGTCCCCTCCGGGAAGCCCAAGGATGGCATTGCTGTGAGAGGCTGAAAGACGACGAGGGTCCTCCGTGTTCCTTCCCTGCCCGCGAGCCGGGACGAGGAAGGCCAACCCCATGAATGTGGCAGAGGTTTACCTGGTGGGTTGGGCTCATTTCCAGAATTGATAGCTCATTAGTCTGTTTGTGCTGCTGTGCTAAAATACTGTGGCTTAAGCAACAGAAAATTATTTTGTCACAGTTCTGGAGACCGGAAGTCCAAGGTGCCAGGAGAGTCTGTGTCTGGTGAGGCCCCCTTCCCTCAGGGTGTACATGGTGACCTTCGGGCTGTGTCCTCTCGTAGCTTTCCTTGATGTGTGCAGGAGGAAAGACACATACAGAGACAGCTGTCAGGTGTCGCTTCTGGTAAGAACATGAGTCCTATTAGATTAGGGACCTATCCTATGACCTCGCATTAATTACCTCCTGGGAGGCTCCCTCTCTAAACGCAGTAGATCTGCCTTATCAGTGGTTTTGATTTCCATGGTTTTGGTTACCTATGTTCAGCCACAGTCTGAAAATATGACATGGAAAATTCTAGGAACAAACAATCCAAAGTTTTAAATTGCACACTGTTTGGAACGCAAAGTTAAGTTGGTGTCCGGTGCGGCCCTGGCAGGAAAACGAATCAGTCCTTAGTCCATCGCACCCGCTCTGTAAGTGCCACTTGCCTATTAGTCGCATACGTGGCGGCTATCTTGGTATTGCATTGCTGGGATTAGGTTTTCTTACATAGTAGCCTGACGCTGCGTCACACTTCCTACATCACTCACGTCGGTGCATCTGTTCGCACAGGCACCGTGTTGTCTCAGACCTCACAAAGGGTGAGCGCAGTGCAATGTGGGAGACAGAGAAAGCACAGTGGCACAATGTTTATCACTGTGTATCACTATAGTTGTCCTATTATTTTATCAGTTATTGTTGCTAACCTTTTACCATGATTAATTTGTAGATTAAACTGTATTGTGGGTGTGAATGCAAAGGCAAAACGTAGGATATATAGGGCTCAGTAATATCCATCATTTCAGGCAACCCATTGAGGTCTTTGGAGCCAATCCACCGCACAAGAAAGGTGATGATTATGCAATCACATTAGGGATTAGAATACCAGGACATCCGTTTTGGGGGTACAGAAACATTCGGTCCACAACAACAACCTCATTCATTCCAAGAGATTAAGGTATCATTCATCATCTCTCCCGTAAAGACTCCAAGGACTATAAAAGTGTCCATGAGATGACATGGATGAGTTGTTCATGCTTGGCCATGAAAAAAAAAAAAAGGCTTATCCCCCAGTTAGGAGCACATTTAGTTACTAACATTGTGTCTGTCCCATGGTAAATGCTCATAAATATATATTTTTCCTATATATGCATGCCTATGATAAAATTTATTAAATGAATTTGTGGCATTCAGCCCATAAAATTGCTCCAACTATTAAGGCTCAAGCTCAACGGTGCATGAAGTAAAACACACAGACTGGTGAGGGTCTTAGAGCCTGCAGAGTCTGGAGAGTCAATGGTCAAGTGTTTCAAAATATACTCCCTTTGAACTTTCATGCTGTGGGGCAATCCTCTATTCCCACCTGCACTTTGGCAGTGAGAAAAGGGGCAATTTTTTCCTTCCTGATCTATTTGGGGTGCATAAGTCAGCGTCGTTGTCTCTAGTGTGTGTTGATTTCTTAATTGCCTCAGTGATTGAGAAAATGAGTCCTCTGTCATTAATTGCCAGCATCAAATAAAATGTAGAGTACACAAAATAGTCTTTCGTAGGATGCAAACCTGAACTTCATTCAAATTGCTCCCTCACCTTGCAAGTGTTAAAAGCCTAATGAAGGATGGAGGGAGTGGGAGGCAGTGAAGAGGTTTGGAATTATCTGGAAGGATTGAGCTGTAGGAAGCAGCAGTGGGGTTTTGTGGGAACTTGATATTGAATTACTCTTCCATCATTTAGTATTTTCATGACCCTGGCCAAGGAATTAAACTTCTATGAGACTCATTTTGCAAAAGCTAATATTCCCTTCCCCACCAGGCTGTGCCGAGGATCAAATCAGATCATTTTTCTCCAGTACCTAGCATCAGGCTGGAACTTAATAAGCCACGTATAAATATTAGTTCTGTCTAAATGTGGAATAGCGCGAATCATTTGCTGTTCTTTTCAAAACACAGTCATCGGGAGATACAAATTAGGATGCCGAGAGGGCAATTTGCTTATTAGCAGATCAGCTGGAACAATGGTCCCCGAATGTGTGATTTTGAAATAAATCAATAAGTTTCAGTCTATTGTAAATGATATGGCTAGATATAGGATTGCTGTTGTGATTTTAGCTAGACACACAGAAACCACTCTAAATATTATCAGGGGGAGATTTGAAGCAGGGAATTAGGTGCTTATAAAACTTTTGGCAAAGCTGGCAGTACAGACATCGGAGGGAATCATCACTGATCTCAGGAAATCGATGACTCAGAAGAGGAGGCTTGGAAAGCATCACAGAACACCATACAGCCCTTTGCCGAAACCCAGACACCCACCTGCCTGCGTCTAAGGACTGTAATTGTTCCTGTTTTTCACCTGCCTTCCTCATCTGTTGCAAGTTCCTGTCGGAGGTAGACTCTAAATGCTTTAATCTGTTTTTCTTTACTTTGACCAAAATACCTGAGAAGGTCAACTAGAAGGAGAAAAACGTTGTTTGGGCTCATGTTTTCAGAGTCTTCAGTCCGTTGTTGGCTGGCTCCAAGGCGAAAACATCACGGCAGGAGGGAGTCATGGTGGAAAGCTACTCACGTCACGGCATCCAGGAGGCAGGGGACGGGGCCACAGAGAGGCCCTACGATCATGTCTGCATGATCCCCCAGCGCCTCCAGAAGTGTGCTTTACTGATCTCCCAGACATCGCTCGAGCTAATCAAGTTGACAGCCAGTATTACCCATTGTGCTAAATAAGAGTTCAAGTAATAAAGGAGTCTGAGAAATGTCATTTTTAGGTTCATAGCAGTTGCAATGTGGGGAATATTTTTTATTGTTTTTCTTATTGGGGATTGAACTCAGGGCCTTTGCACGGAGTCACAGCCTCAGCGTTTATTTAAATATGGAGACCGGATTTGGATATGTCACTAAGTTGCCCATATTGGGTTCGTACTTGAAGTTCCCCTTCCTCTACCTCCCACAGTGTTGGAATTAGACTGTGTCATCAGGCTGGCTCGGGGAGATCTTACAAGGACAAAAGCACTGAGAGACAGATTCTGTATTTACAAATCTAAACACTCACTAACATTTACTTGTAACTCTAGAACCAATACTGGGGCAGCTTTCCCGAGTATATGTGAAGCATGGCGAGTGATGTAAGCCGCCTCTAATTTTGATGATGATGATTTGCACATTTCTAATTGAGGTTGAGCGAGGGAATACTCAGGGTTTTTCAGTTCTTTCTTACTATAAACAGGTGTCCTTGTCAATGTCTGTTCAGTGCCACCTATTTTGTGCTTTGTGTTTTGTGTTGGTGATTTCCTTTACTTGGTGCAGTGCTGGCCTGTCCAGGGCCTGTAAGTAGGAAACGGCTGTGATGTATATTCAATGAACTTCATTCAAGCATGAATTGTATTTTTGGTTGTAAGTTCAATGTTAACGAATCAACAATATATTTGAAATAAGGTGTTTTTGAAAAGAAATACACATGAAACAAGATTACGCATTGATGGGGTGATGAAAATATGACATGCTCTCAGAAGCCTGATCCTGAACTTCCCTCAGGATTACTGAGCAGCCCAGCACTCCTGTGACTTTGTGCCACGTAACGACAGTGAATAACAAGAATCGATTGTAACAGTCAGTTCGATCTGAATCATTACTGCATTCTGAGCTTCTATCCTCTCGCTTAGGTTGCGAGGATAAAATGTTCGTCCTTAGATATCTTAGGATCTGTGTGTGAGACTCTCCACCTCAGAAGCCAAGTGCTTCAGCATGCTTTCTACTGTTGATGTAAAATAACTACTCTGCTTTAAAAGAAAAATTTAAAAATAGCTTATGCTGAGCCCACTATAAGTGACCCTAGCGCAAGAACATGAATTCAAATTACCCAGAATAGTGTGTTCCTCCATGAAAGAGGTGACGTGAATTTTTATAACCAGACAATAAAGGAAGTCATAAATCAATGCACTTCTTGGGGCATCTGGTGGGCAGGCTGCAGAAAAGCAGGGAGACGTTTGCTATGGGTATCGAGTGCTACATCATCCTTAGCTTTTAGGGCTGGCAGAGGTTAGAGTCTGGGACACTTGACAATATATTTTGAGAGTGTTACCCAGGAGTCCCAAGAAAGTTAGGTCAGATTTTAAAAAATTAGAATTAAATAAATAGTTTAACATGGTATAGTGAAGCATGTCTGTAGGCTTAGATAGTTAAGAGGCTGAGGCAGGAGGATGAAAACTCAAGGCCAGCCTTGGCAAATTCGTGAGACTCTGTCTCTAAATAAATAAATGCAATAAATAAAAATAAAAGAAAAGCTGTGGATATAGTGAAAGAAAGAGTGCCTAGTTTGTGCAAGACACTGGGTTCAGTCTGTAGAATTGAAAAACAAAAACAAAAAGGAAATGGCACCCCCCAGCACAGTGTGCTAATATATACCTATAGCTATAGTCCCAGCTACTTGGGAGGCTGAGGCAGGAGGATCCCTTGAGGGCACGAGTTCAAGATCAGCCTTGGGAACATAATGAGTTCTCTATCTCAAAAACTTTTTCCAAAGGGAATGGCTATATTTTAAAGGGACTAAAATAGCCCAAGATAATTTTGGCTCTCAACCTGAAACACTCTCTCTGTATCACGATGTTTTACTCAGCCAATCTGGAGGACATTTAAAATAGTTGTTGCTTCTTCAAAAAAACTTTATCTTCAAAACATTTGCTCATGCAGAAGCTGGCTTTGAAATGAAGACTCGAGAATTTCCAAATCCAGTGTGGGTCCTCCAAGTCTGTGACTGTCTCTCATAGATTCTTTTTTTTTCTATTCTTGACAACTTACAGGATTAAGCAACCTCTCCTAAACCCCCAGTGTTCTTCAGACTTTCAAAAGAGGAACATAAAAGAAGTCACGTTGCTGCCTTGGAGAAGGGAGTGGCATTTTGCATATAAAATCCCCAAACCCACCAATGTTAGGAGGTTTGCCTGAGGCCACTGCAGGGTTACAGACCTCCATGCCCCTAACTTCAAGGTCTTTCCTTTGTGCTTCGTTGCCTTTTAAAGATCTGATCCAATTGCTTGTAAAATAAGGAAGTTGAGCTCGTTGATCTCTGTGATGCCTTCTAAATCTGAAATTCTGTGACTTTATGTTTCTGGTATTCACCGAAGCCTCAAACCATTATGCTGGAGTTACGGTAACAGTTTCATAAAAGCATTGGGAAGATCTAGAAAGTGTTGGAGTTGTAAGGGAAGATACATAAAAAGGGACTCTATGACACAGAGACACTAACGTCATACAGGGATGAATACTTCAATAATAGGCAGCAAATCCTTTGTGCTTTGTTACAGTTTCGATGGAGAACATGCCCCACAGGCCTCATGTGGTCATAGGTGGCGCTTTTGGAAGGTGATTGGATCACAGGGTGCTACAGCTGACTTGCTAGTAGGAGGTGGGGCCTGGCGAGAAGTGGGACATTGGAGGCATGACCTGGAAGGATGTATACTACTTGTATCTCCCTCCCTGGCTCCTCCTTCCTCTTTCTATTTCCTAGCCACCATGATTTTTTGTTCTGTTTTGTTTTGTTTTTGAGACAGGGTCTCGCTCTGTAGTTGGTTGAGGCTGGCTGGCCTTGAACCCACTGTGTAGCTCAAACTGGCCTCGAACTTGGTGCTAATCCTCCTGTCTCGGCCTCCCAAGTGCTGGGATTATAGGCTTGTGCCACCGTGCCTGGCTCCAGGCCCCCATGATATGAACAGCTTTCCTTTGCCAGATCCTTCTGCCAAGCCCTTCCTGCCTTGCAGCCAGCCAGCTATGGACTGAATCCTCTAAAAACTGTGAGCTAAAATAAACCTCTGTTCTTTTAAATTGTTGGTGTCGGGTATTTTGTTCTAGAGATGAGAAAGTGACTAAGACATGCTTCCAATCAAATGCTACCCTTCTAGGAAGCCAATCTTGATTCGATTTCATCTTTTTTTTTTAATTTCCCATCTTACAATCTTGTAAGCAAATCTATGCTTTGAATCACTATAGCATTAACTAGCAGTATCATAATATTATCATAACATTACTTTCACTGTACTACTAACATTTTTTCATTGCTTATTACAGTGCTTACAATTTACAGAGTTACAGTTAATCTTCACAAAAGCCCAGTGTAGCCTGGGTTGGCAGCACGTGCCTACAGTCCCAATACTCTGGGAGGCTGAGGCAGGAGAATCACAAGTGCAAGCCTAGCCCGGGGAACTTAGCAGTTTAGCAGGACCCTGTCAAAAAGAAAGAAAGAAAAAGAAAGAAGGAAAGAAAGGAAGGAGAGAGGGAGGGAGGGAGAGAGGAAGGAAGGAAAGAAGGAAGGAAGGAAGGAAGGAAAGAAGGAAGGAAGGAAGGAAGGAAGGAAGGAAGGAAAGAAGGAAATGAAATGTAACTTAGTGTGAAGATCTTGGCTTCAATTCTTGGTACTAAAAAAAGAGCACCACAAGATGTTCTTACATCTTTAGTTTATACACGTGGATGTTGGCCTTCCTCACCAGACCCAACCTCTTGTCACCTTTCCACCTGGGGACCACTCTCTCCTTCCAGAGCTGGTAGCTTTCTTCTGGTTCTCACAACCCAGCAGCTCCTGGTTTTTCTCTTAACTATTACTTTTTCATTTTTAAAATTTATTTTGAACATGTCTGTTGAGGTATAATTGGCATAATAAGCTGCCAGTGTTTAAAGTGCACAATTTTATAAATTTTGGCATCTGAATATACCTGTGAGATTATCACCATGACAGAGATAATGAATATATCCATCACCTGCAAAAATGTGTGTGTGTATGTGTGTGTGTGCATGTGTGTGTGTCTGTATTCTCTATTCACACATGCTACCCCATACAACTATTGTTCTGCTTTCTGTTACTGGGTAGAAGAACTACTGAGCATTTCCTAGAAATTTTTATAAATGGAATTTCATACACCATGCCCTGTTTCCTATCTGGCTTTTCTTTTTTTTAATCACTCAACAGAACAATTTTGAGATTCATTTCTTATTGTCCGGTTTATAAGTAGTTAATTCCTTTTAATAGTGATTTTTGAAGAGCAGAAACCTATAAATTTGGTGAAGAGCAATTTAACTTGTTCTTTTATAGGTAGTGCTTTTGGTATCGTAGCTAATTATTCTTTTGGTTAACACATCATCACAATGAACTTCTTCTAGATTTTGTATAATCCACTTAAATTTATTTTCCTGTATGGTGTGAGGTATGGATAGAAGTGTGTATTGCGTGTGTGTGTGTGTGTGTGTGTGTGTGTGCACGCATGAGTGGTGTCCCCTTACTCCAGTATCATTTTTTGTAATGACTAATTTCTCTATTAATTTCCCTTTGGACCATTATTTAAAACCAGTTTTCTAAATATGTGTGCATGGATCTTACGGCTCCTCACTGTGTCCCATTTTTCCCCTGCGTTCCACCATGTTTACCTGTTTCAACATCAATTCCACACTCTCTTGATTACTATAGGTGTAAAATAAGTTTTAAAATCATACAATGCTAGTCATCCAGTTTTGCTTCTCTTTTTTAAAGTTACTTGGCTTTTCTAAGTACATTGTATTTTCAAATGGATTTTAGAATCAGTTTGTCAGTTTTTACAAAACTAAAGCTCTCGGGGTTTCAATTTGTATTGCATGGAATGCGTACATCAATTTGGAGAGAAACTGATCTTGGTGAAGTGCCATTTTCTGATCCATGGACATAGTGTATGTCTTCATTTATTTAAGTCTTCTTTAATTCATCTCAGTAATGTTTTTAGTCTTTCGTACTGAGATCTTTCTTTTATCACATTTCCTCTAAGCACTCTGTATTTTTGATGCTTAATAAAAGGTTTTTAGGAATTTGATTTCAGGTTTTCATTATTCACTTACAGCATATAACATTAGGATTGACTTTTGTGTATTGGTCTTGTATCCTATAACCATGTTAAATTCAGTTATTAATTCTGATGGGTTTTGGATATTTCATCCAATTTTCTACATAATAAGTCATGTCATCTGTATAAAGATAATTTTACTTCCTTCTTTCCCATCTGGGTATCTCTTCTTCCCTTTTCTTTTCTTCTCATTTGTATCATATTGCATAGCTGGAAATTCTGGTGAGGGCTGATATCTGCTTGTTCCTCATGTGAGGGGGAAAAGTCAGTCTTTCACCGTTAAGAGTTTTCCCAGCTATAGGCTTGGTTTAGATTGTCTCATCAGATTGAGGAAGTTCCCTGCTATTTTACCTTGCCAAGACTTTTAAATATGCAAAATATTGGATTTGTTGGATTTTATCAAATGCTTTTTCTGCATTCACTGAGGATTTAATATTGGTTTTTGTTTTAATTTTGTTAGCATGGCAAATCATATTGATTGATTTTCTAATCTAAACTCCCTCAGATACCTTTTTATGCTACCAAGATAAGTCATTATTCTTCTTCCCCTACTTCCTGAGGAAAGAGTTAGTATGTGAGCCAGAGCAAGTATGGGTGGGAGGATGAAATTTAACCCTGAAAAGTGAAAAACAAGCATCATTAGTAGGTCAGCCCCTGGATCCCGCTGGCACTGAGTTAATTCAAAGAAGCTGATGTATAAGGGGAGCTTGGCTGGTGTATAAGGTGAACGCTGTGAGTAGCTATATGGCTATTGAACATACGTATAGGAGATGCCTTTGGGGCTCTGGGTACCTTGGTGATGCTGCCCATATTTACTTATCTATAGAGAAAAATAATGTGCTAAATTGTGAGAGCTTCTCCACTATTCCTAAGAGTCCACTAATTCTTCTTATCATGACGTTCACCTTCTCTTGCTAGTTCTTCCTCCAAATGATCAACTTAAAAATCCAAACGTGGTCAAGTTATTGTCTGCTCTATTAGCTCCACTTGGCTGCACACTACCTCTAGAATATACAGTCTGTCAGTTTAATAGGGTGTACAATGCCCTTCACATTCTCTTTTCTACCCACCCACCCTGCACCTTTCATTGCACTCCAAAAAATCACAATGCTTCAAAAGTACATTTCTAATATTCAGAAAGCATTCGGCTCCTCCCCTGTTACGGTTTAGAACTAGAATGTCCTCCAGAAGGGTCACGTGTTCAGAGGTGGGACTGCTGGAAGGTGATTGGATCGTGGGGATGCTACAGTCATCGATGGATTAAACCACTGATGAGTTCAGAATTGCACGTGGTATTGGAGGCTGGTTGGAAGAGGCAGGTCAGGGGGGTTGACCTGGAAGTGTGTATTTTTTGCCCCCAGCTGCTCCAGTCTCTCTGCTTCCTGGCTTCAATGAGGTAAGCATCTTTTCTCTGCTACACACCCTTCCATCATACCATTTCTGCCTTGGAGCCAGCCAGCTATGGCCTGAAAACATGAGCCAAAATAAATTTCTCCTCCTTTTACTGTCGATGTCAGGTACAGTGTCCCAGCGATAAGAAAATGAGTATGACATCTCCCCAGCTTTAATGCTTTTCATGCAATGTCTCAGTCCATCTCTCTGTCTGCCTTGGGCCCCAACTTTGGTTCCTTTGGCCATCATCCAGAGTACTGGCATGTCTGTTTCACTGCCAAGCTTGAGCCTCAGCAGAAGTGTTGAGAAACCTGGAATGCTGAGGTCAGTGGAGACCTCCATCTGTCTCCAGTAGCATCCCAGGCAGCATCTGGGACATGGGCATCCCAAGCTTCCTGGTCCAGCCCTATCTAGCATGTTGGCCTTCCCTCAGGCTCACTCTGGAAAGATGTGGGGCCATCTTAGAACCTAGAGTAGTAACTATTACAGGGCTGCAATCAAAGAAATGGATTCTAATCCCTTTGGCCGGGCCTGTCCAGCCTTAGGAACCCTCCCAGGAACTTTGGGAGCTCCAAGTCCAGATTTTAGCCTTCGTTGTGCAGCTGGGAGGGCAGCCCTCACCACACACACTGTGCTTTGGGAATAGGCGCATCTCTGTTTGCCAGCAAAGGTCTGTTTGACTTTCAACCTGTGACATTTAAATCCTTGAGTACGTTTGTGTTATTTTAAAACAATTCTGGAGCTCCACCTCTAACTGGAAGGGTGGAATTGCAAGTTGATTTGAAGGTACTTGGCAGTTATCTTGAGATGCTGAGTTTGCAAATCTTTCTTTCCAGTTGTCTGAATTCATGTAACACCCTTTGGCCCAATTGCAACAAATGCTGTGAACGTATGTGCTTCTAGATCACAATCTATACAGCCTACTTAGATGAAGATCAGAAGAACCAGATGTCTGCAATAGAATTAAGCACAGGGTTGTTCTATCAACATGAGTGACTTCTGGTTCTAACATCCAGTGCTCTTAGTATCTACATTTTATGCATCATTTCTCTGATTTCATAAATTAATTTATCCTAGAAAAAATTGCGGTCATACTGCCCACAGGCAACTTGTGCAATTTACAAATTTTATAAAGAATAATAGAGATCTAGCTTTGTGCCAAGCACTGTGTTTTGTCCTTTAATATAGAAATAGTGTTACTATCTGTTTCATTTAGAAAAACTGTCTAGTGGGAGACTGATGACATGTGTAAATATGTATGTGTGTGTATAGACAGATAGATAGAACTCCATGTTTTGTGGGCACTCAGAAAAGAGATATAGGGCTGGGGATTTGCTCTACCACTTGCCTTGCAAGGGCAAGGCCCTGAGTTCAGTCCCCAGCACCAAAAAAAAGGGGATATGTAAAGTGCTCTGAAGGAACTGATCAACAAGCTGGGGAAAGCATAGGACAGTGGCTGCTATCTGATCTTGGATAGGCAGGCAGGAGGAGTGAACTTGTCCTGGCATGGCCTCCCTGGGGAAGGGACAGCTAAGCTGAGATCAGATGAATTGGAATTTTCAAGAGAGAAGCTGCGGGTGGGGGCTGAAGAGCATTCCAGGCTGAGAGAACAGAAGATGCCAAGGTCCTGAGGCGCGAGAACTCAACACATCTGAAGGACCGAGAGAAGACCCATGTGGCTGCCATCAAGAGGAGCTTAATGGTGAATGGGATCCAGAGACAGTTGTCGCCCAGACTTTCAAGACCTGAAGACCATGTTGAACATTTTGCTATTGTTTCTCTAGTTAATAGGAAACCATTAAAAACTTCAAGAGGGGGCTTGACGTCATCCAGTTGGTGCTTTTAAAAACTCACTCTGTCGGAAGTGTGGAGAACAGCTGGTGAAGCTGGAAGCAGTGCCCACAGATCAGCACTGTAGTAATTGAGAGAGGGCTGTGGCCCGGATTCGGGTGGAGCCGGGAGAGAGAGATACAAGTGGACATCTACAAATATGTTATGAAACAGGAAAGTAGGGGCAACATAAATGGAAAGGATGAAGGAAAATGGACACCAAAGAAAGTAAAATAAAGTCTTTAGTCTTCTACCTTCAGCTTCAGTGCTCAGGACTAATGGAAGCAGGAAGGATTCAAGGTACGTGAGAAATAGACAGATGTTGACTGTCATGTGATCACCCTCTCCCTGTGGCTCATTCTTCTCCACTTGCTTGCTGCCTTGGAGACTGGTGGGCAAAGAACTGTACATGGGGACAGCAGAGGGGAGGGGACCAGCAAAAGAGATACCAAGGACAGGAAGAAGACCTGGCTGGAGGATGTGCCTGTCCACAAACATTCCTCCCATGTGGTACAGCTTTCTTCTAAGTCACTTCATCATGAAGAAGTAAAATACCCACTTCCCAGGCCACTATAAACAAAGGTTTACAATAAACAGAGCAAGGGAAAGGATAGAGGCACGGAAGACGTGGGTGACACCATAAAACCCTAGGAACATTTTCCATCCAGTTTCTCATGTTTAATTGCCTCAGTTTGTAGAATTAAAGTATAAAGAAGCATTTCCTTGGCTCCTTCTAAAGTGACAATAGAAATCATCATCACCACTACCACCACGATCATCATCATCCTCATCGTCGTATTATTTTGAATCAAGTTGAAAATACCAATCACAACTCCATCCTTTGAAAGTCAACAAAAACACACATGGGAGTTTATTTAGCACTTACACATATCTGACTTCCTATTCATCAGTCTTCCAAAGGACAGATAAGGAATCACATTTTTCAGAGAAGAATCCCAAGACTCAGGAGGGTATGTCACCTGCCTCAAAGGCATTTAGCAAGGAAGTTGGTGTAGCCAAGATTTACACGTAGATCTCCTAAACCAAGCAAATGTAATGGTTGATTCTTCCCTAGACCTAAAAACCTTGACCTGTGATGGCAGCATCCTGAATGAGGTGTGTCCTGAGCCAGGAGCAGGGCGGAGTCTTGTGCAGCCTGATGTTCATGGCTCTGAGTGTTTACTCTCTTGTGTGGACAGGAAGATGTGTTTGGACAGCATCCTTCCTCCTTTTAAAGGAACTGAGGTAAAAACTCTCCTCCCCTCCCACCCCACACACTAACACACATGCTGGGAGGAAGATGCAGACATTTTTCTGACTGTGTCAGTACCCAGAAAGAGGCCCTCACAGGCATTAATATATTCCGCCCAACTGCACTCTAATGAGCCCAGTAGGGGAGAGTGTGTGTTAGTCTCAGCCTCGGCTCAGCAGTTCCCCCCACTGGGTCATCTGATGCCTCAGCCTTTCGGAAGTCTCTGAGATCTCAGATGAGCCTGGGCTGCTTCTCAGAGCTGAATTTCTGGGCTGAACACCTACTTGTCCATGCAGATTAAAGACTCAAAGCACCAGGCTTATTTCTACATTATTCTGGCAGAACCGAACAGCTATCTGCAACATTTGTTATAGGCAGTGGTCTTTTAAAGACAGTGCTCAGATCTTTGTTCTGTGCACACATAGCCCTGGCCTGGTGGAGCCTGGGAAGGGTGCAGGCCCCTGAGCTGCTGTGACTGCCTGGGCCTGTCAGACCTCAAACCTGCCTCACCTTCCCCAGCCTGCCCTGTCCCCCTGTGGCCCTGGCTTGCAAGCTGCATTTCCCACACTTTGTGGTCTTCAGCCAACCAGGGGAATGGCCAGGACACTGGGAGAAGCCAGTGTTGCTTCGTGTCCATTTCACCTCCAGCAGCATCTCCATCATCAACTGCAAATTTCCCTAAAGACCCCACTGCCCTGGACCAAGGAGGCCATGATTGCAGCCTCCCCGGGCTCCTCTAGCTTCAAGGTGGCCGTGAACTCTTACCATTGTTACCGTTTGCATTTCTGATCTTGCTTTTCTTTTGCCACCAATTCCCTTCCATTAAACCTTGCTGTCATTAATACCCGAAAAGAATTCTGTCTTGTGGTTAGACCCTGAGTAATACAGCCGCCACTAGCCAAAGTATCTCTGCATTCCCAGAGAATTCACCAAATATCAACCCAGGGCTAGACAGTGCCTGGTTTGTTTTGTTTTGTTTTGTTTTTCTTTTTGTTTAATAATTAGGAAACTTATCCTCATTGTGTTTACAATGGGAATGAGGCACCTAAGGTTCCAAAGTGGTAAAGATAGCAATTCTAAAACCAGCTAGAAAGTGTAGGTGAGCTCTTCAGCTTTGTCTTATACTATTTTGTATTTTGTAGACAGCACTAAACTTATTTTTCCTTCCATCTGACCTTAAAATTTTTGCCATTTCTCTCCTCTTCTCTACTCCTCTCTCTTCCCCTTCCCTCCGTTCTTCCTTCTGGAACATGTACCTGTCCCTGCTGCCCTCCTGTGTGTGGAGGTAAAAGAGCTCAGGTCTCTGCTGTTACGTGGACCCTGTTCCCGTGGAGAAGCCAGGAGAGCAGACACTCCATGTGGTGCGGTGTGCTGGGAGCCAGAGCTGTGCATGGGCTGTGAGCAAGGCTCTGCCTAAATCACTGAAGTGTAAATCTATGTTTTTTTAAATCAATCCTGAGCCATGTCATGTCTTCATCTAATTGGTAGCTCTAGGATGTATATATATGTGTGTGTTGTATACAGACATGTATATATACAGAGTATGTAAATATTATGTAAAGTCACTTGAGCATGCTCAGGAATGAGATAAAAGGTTAATCTTGTAAACAGGCAGTAAGAGACAATGACATTTGACTAATATTCTAGACTAGTATGCCTTGTGTGTGTAATCTTTTGTTTTAAGACATATCAGCTTTTCTTTAGCAGAGGCTTACGGGATCAGAAACCAGGAGCTGATTTTAAAATAAAGGTTATAGAAAACAGTAAGGCCCTAGAGATACTTTACACAGATTTCCAAGCCGAGAGCTTGTCAGCCGGGGCCGTGAGGTCAGTACCAGGTTTCCAGGGACGAGCTTGCTTTTTTTTGTTTCTTAATAAAACTAGAAATTGCTTTTTTTTCATATTTCCTGAGCTAAAGTGGTTCAAGTCACCTGTGAGATCTCATTTTCCCATCAAGTCCTAGTTGCCAGCTGTGAAAATGTGAAAAGCAGATCAAAGTCAGCTCTGTTTGCTGTATTGAAGGAGTGCAAAGAACCGGGGTCAGTTTTCTCGCCTACTAAATCATAAAATGATCGGAACTCATGTGTTCCACTGTTGTAAAAACCTTTCCCGAACTAAAAATTATCACCTCACTCCCTTAATTGTCTCTCGTTCTTATCTCCCTAAGCTCACAGCTGATAGCACTGCCCACTCGGCCGGTCCAGAGACCAGCGAGTCACAGGTGGCCTCATGGGGCACAGTCTGTGAACAACTCCAGTCAGGCAAGACATTCTCCCAGGGATGGATTTGCCAGGGTCAATTTCTGCAGCTTCCTGGGCTCGCTCCAGCTTTAATCTTTCTTCTGCAAGTCATGTTCCACACTGATTTTACGCAGTCATTCTTTAAGAACAACTCTGATTTTGAAGACTGTATTTGTTCACCTTTGTGCATGATAGAAAGTCAAAAGCTTCAGCAGAACATATAGAACTGTTCTCAGTTTTACAGCAATCCACCTTTCTAGGCTTCAACCCCCTTCCCTCCACTCCTACATTCTTTGCTGTAATTAAAAGAACTTGTTTCTTTCTCCTCAGTCTACTCCTGCTTCCAGATTTCTAGTTCTTTTGCTTTGGACACTTTGATCTTTCTTTGTGTATAATGTATGTCCCTCACTCAGAGCCAGAATTGGGACCATGTCAGTGAGGAGTCTACAACACAAAATGGAAGCAGGGACTCACTTCAGGGTGGTACAAATGCCTGAGAATAAGTGCCCCTTTAGGATTGTTCCCACAGACTCTCAGGTGCCCCAACAGAGTCCATAAAGCAGAGATAATCATGACTCTTTTTTAGATTTCTGAACTATACAAAGCAGTTTCCTGTCACATTCTGTGTACAACTCTGTTTGAACATATATTCAGTTGAACCCATTAGACTTTATTGAGAATTCACTTTGTTATACAAATAAACAAATGCCTCTCTAACAGTTTGGTTTTGCTAAATCTCCCAAGACACTTTCTTATACTGGGTGCAGAATGAGTAGTGATCAATGTATCATACCTTCATTGATACCCATTTATTAATCAGTTGACATTATATTTGTTCTCTGTTTCTGTAACAATAAAGAGTTGTAGAGATCAGTGGCATTTGTCCATTTCACAAAAACCTGAGATTCATGGAAGATCCTAAAACAGAGAAAAGCTAACATTGCATGCCCTTTAATACATTCTTTCATCGTAAAGAATAAGGATAGAAGAAAATCTGTTATTTGGAAGGTGATATTTGAGGATCACAAGATAATCTCCTTTTTTAGTTACAGAAATTATTAATCTGTGAAATTCCTGCAAGACATCAATGACAAGCAAATAGAGATTTGCTTGCAATCAGTCTGCTTTGATTTCAGTATGCCTAAGTCATCGTTGTTTTCCATGATGTGAAAGAGGGAAGATATTCTCACACACACCCACAGTGATGGGCATGCCACATGCAGGCTAGGAGAAAAGATAAAGCATCCTCAGGAGGGAATTGCAGGGCCTCTGAACTTGTCCTGTGGAAACTCCGGGGCCGAGATTTTAGTTAACAAAATCTATCAATATCTCAATATCTATCAATACCTATTAATCAAAATGTTGTCATCAGTTCTCTATATCACTTCTGGCTTGTGAGTTTGCAAGGATTTATTGTAGATGAAGAAAGTGGGTTAGAAATCAGAAACTCACTCAATAGATGTAACCTTATTTCAATCAACATTGATTATTTGAAAAATGATCCATTTGCTATGTGTCTTCTATTTCTTGGCTGCAAATGACAGAAAGAAATAGAGGGAAGCAAAATGGAAAAATGTAAATAAAACTATTGTAAATAAGGAGGGGAGTGGAGGGGAGGGATGAGGAAGGGGGGTAGAAAAAGCCAAGATATATCATGTTTGGGTACCAATTAACTATGATGAATGTGATCACTATGTATATCCACAGTGTACCAACACATGTTCTTGGTAAATAAAAAGAAATAGAGGGAAGCATATAGATTTTGGGTTTTGCTTGAATAACTGAAAAGATAAAGTTTTTGCTGCTTCAGGCATGCCTACAACCAATGGCTAAAGTGATGATCTCAGAAACATGTTTATATTTTTTAATTCTCCTTTTTTCTGAATTGTCTTCATGGTCAAGCAGGTGTAGAAGGCCACCAGCAGACCTAAGTGTATATTTTATCAGCTGAGAAATGTGTGGGAAAAGAGTCACTTTTCTCAGTAGACCAGCACAAGTTTAGGCCATGAATCACATTAGTATCTTTTGGGTCACACAACTGTTTATAAATCAGTTACTATAGATAGTGTCTCTGCCACAGACATCCAGATCTGAGTTTCATGCCCAGTGTGAGAGACAGCAGTGACATTAGACCCACCGATATATTGTGTGCACTGAGAATGGAGAACAGCAGTGTGTTCCATGTCTGCTGATGACAAAACATTTAGCAATCCCATTTGACCAATTTTGTCTATTCATGTGCTCATTCATCCTTTTTTATAACCAGTCTGACAGTCTTTGCTGTTTCGTCAAGCAAGTTTTGTTTCTTACATTTAATGTACTGTAATGTTAATATTTGTGTGTGTAGTTCGGCCCACCATTTTGCTATTTGTTTTGTTATCCGTTCCATCTGTTTTCTGCTTCTCCGTGCTTTCTTCCCTGATGTCTTTGGAACTAATAAAATCTTTTAATAGTCTATCTTACTCCATTCAGAAGATTGTCAAGGGATTTTTTTCATATTAATTTCATAGTGGTTGCTCTGGTGATTATAATACACATCAGCACAATCTACTTGAATTTAATATTAAGTCTTTTTGTGTGAAATGTAAAAATCCTGCAGTGGTGTAGTATAACTCCATTCACTTGTCCCTCAATTTCTGTATTATTCTATTTCATATTTTGCATCTATGTACTTTATAAAGTCACAAAGCAGTCTTAACATTTTTGCACTAAATTATTATGTATCTTTAAAAAATTTACAAAGAAATGACTGACTTCTCTATTTAGCCATATCTAGTCGGTTCTCATTATTGACAGCAATGTTCTATGGAGTCATTGAGAACACTGAATTATGAATGGGACTAAATTGTTGATCCTACAGGAAATGCAGAGTTTGGGTGCATGTGAGGCTCTCATCACAAACTTTTCACCCAGGGATCAATATCTGATCTTGTTTCATGGGTATTTATGTCTAAATGCATTTCCATTAATACATATCGATTCATTTATGCTGAACTCATGACTGATAATGCTGTAAATCGGCAGTCCCCAACATTTTTGGCAACAAGAACTGGTTTCAGGGAAGATGACTTTTCCATAGACTGGGGAAGTGGGAGAGGGCACAATGGTTTCAGGATGATTCAAAAAACCATAGTCTAGATCCCTCACATGCACAGTTTGCAGAACGGGCATACTCCTATGAGAATCTAATGCTGCAACTGATCTTACTGGGGGCCCAGTTCAGGTGCGAGCGCAAGTGATGGGGAGTAGCTGTAGACACAGTGAAATTTCACCCCCATACATGCCACTTACCTCTTGCTGTATAGCGCATTTCCTAGCAGGCCATGGATTCATACCCTTATGAACATGTACATCGAGTAGACAATTTCATTTCTTAACCTTCATTGTTCCAAGAGAAACTCCAGTGAATTCCAAAAAAGTGTCCTTGGTCCTCTGTATATAACATATCGCTGCTCTTTGTCTGCTTTTAAGACATTCTCTTTATCTTTGGGTCCCACAGCAAAACTATGATGATGTACTTACATTTTTCTTTATATTTGTTTTGGTTGAAGTTCTCTGGATTTCTTGGATGTTGAGTTACTGTTTTTCATCATATTTTTTGGGAAGTCACAAATATTCCTGCAAATGTTTTTTCTGGGTGTTTATTCTCTTCTGGACCTCAATTATACATATATGAAAGTATTGGATATTGCCCCACATTTTTCTGAGACCCTGTTCAATTTTCTTCCAGTCTTTTGATGTCTTTCAAAGTCGAGTGTCTTTTACTAGATCAAATTGGTTGTTAAACCCATCTAGTAAAAATTTTATTTTGAATAGTTTATTTTTACATTTTAATGTTTAAATTTGACTTTTTAGGAGTTCCTAATCTCTGTTGATAATCCATCTTCTGTTCACTAACTATAGCCATCTTTTACTTTCTATCCTTGATCATGTATTTATTCACTGCTCTGAAGTCCTTGTGTTAATTACAACATTGAAGTTATTTTTGGTATTATCCATTAACTGATCTTTCTCCGGACCATGAATCACATTTCACCATTCTTTCTGTGTCCTGTAATTGTTTTCTATGTGCTGGACATTGTGGATGTTATGTTGTCAGCACTCTAGATTCTGTTGTTTTTCCTCATAAGTTGTTTCTTTAATGAGCGATTCAATTACTGTCTAACTACCTTGCATATATGGATACTAGATCCTTTGTTAGGATGGTTCCGTTACAGTTTTTCTTTTGGTCTTAGTCTTAGCATGAACCCTTAGAACTAAGAAATAGTCTTTACACATAAGGGATGGCCTTTTTTGGAGATCAACAGTAGGTCGTGTTTATTTACCCAAACCTTGTAACGTGATAGAATTCAATCTGTAAATTCTTACCTCGCCCCATATAGGTCACAGCTGAGACTCATGCTCAGGATTTTCCAACTTTCCAGCAGTTGCTCTTTGTTGAGTGTCTTCACATCTTCCCCAAACAAGCAAAGTCGTATTTCAGTCAAGTGTTTAGGAAGGATCTGTATGCAAATTTGAGAACGTCCTCTGTTGTGGCTCTTTCTTTTTGGTATCTTATCACAAATTTTGAGCAATTTCGGAAGCCTTAAATTCTGACATCTCAGACTAACAAGGCTGTATTTTTTACTTGCATTCTAGACAATGTACACTGAAATACTGGGAGAGCCTCAGGGGAAAAGTTGTACAAGTATAGCTCTTACCCAGCACAGTTTTTTTCCTTTCAAGACTTGAATTCACGCCATTTTCTCTCCACTTTTGATGGTTCTCCAATGCCATCAGAAAGGTCAGTCTATCCTTCTTTGTTTCTTTCTTTCTTTCTCTCTTTCTGTCTGTTGCAATTTTATTATTGTTACGTGCATAAGGTTTAGTAAAATATGAGCTACTTCATAATTAGTGGAAATTTTATTTCAAATTATGCTTTCATTTGCTGTTTCCTTGGACTGTTTCTTTTCTTTTTGTTTTTACAGTTCTTGGAATTGAACCCAAAGTCTTGCGCATGCTGGGGGAGCACTCTACCACTGAGCTACTTCCCCAGCCCTTTAATCTATTTAATAAGAGAATTCCAACCCTTGATTTGAATCAGTCAGTGCTATATGGGCAGCCCTATGGGGACATGAGGTGGTAGAATATTTGGAGAGAACCAGCCTCTCTAAATGGCTAGAAAAGACATCTTCCTGGAGGGAGAGCAGATTATAGGGAAAATATCGGGGTCTAGAATAAAGGTTTTATCTCGGTCAAGTTGATAAAGATTACGCAGATTGTGAGCAGTTGTTCTTAGAATGAGCAAAATAATTCTGCATAACTCTGGGATAATCAGTGAGTGCTGATAAGGTTTAGGTTTGGTGAAATTTCATTGAGGGATTGCTGTACTGGGCATTAAACCCAGAGCCTCAAGCATGCTAAGCAAGCAGTCAGCCACAGAGCCACACCCCCAACCCTCAATGAACTTTTATAAATGTGTTTGTTCTGTTTTGTTTTGAGTAGCTTTGATGTGAAGAAACTTAGGGATTTAGAACAAGAAAATCAAGTTAAGTGATCTGATTTTCTCTGCAATTCTTTACATCACTTTTGGTCTCCCAATTTTTTTCCATTTTCAGTAATAGTTTTGTGGTTTGTGTACATTGGTGAAAAGTAGACTAAAGAACAATAAAGCAAAGAAAAAAACACATATTGCCTTAAAGAAATAGAAATGCATTCCTTATTCACATTCCTTACTCAACTTACCTTGTCCAATTTCAGGGAGTGTAAGAAAGAAGGAGGCTGAGGCAGGAGGATCACAAGTTCAAGCCCAGCCTAGGCAACTTAGTGACTTAGAGATTCCCTGTGTCAAAATAAAAAAATAAAAAAGGTTTGGGGACATAGCTCACCCTGAGTTCAATCCCAGTAGGAAAACATTAAAAGAAAGAAAGGGATGCTTTGTTCCATGATGTAATTTACGTACCAAGGTTAACAGGTCTCTGTCACCTTTCTTATGTACCATCCAATGCCATGTAGGTATTTCTGTTGCTTGTAACACGGGGAGAAAAAGTATAAACAAGTGCTCACGGATGTCTTTTTTTAAACTTTTTAGTATTTCTGAGTGAGGTTTGGAAGAGGTACACATCTCTCCCACTCACATTATAGTAACTAGAATTCAGATTTGTCTCCACACTGAAATTCAAGGGAGATGGGAAATGTAATCTAGCTATGTGCAGACAACAGTTTGGGAGAAAAGCCATGGATACTTTTTCATATAAATACTTTTTTTTTTTTTCAAAATAAGCTCCTGCCTTGTGCCTGGAAATAAATTGGGTCCCTGACATCAAGTTGCCATGTAATCTGACCTCCCCGTCATGGCCTGTGTTCTCCCACAATCATAACTTGAGACTGGATTGGGATGCCTGCGGCTTGTTCCACATCCACAAACTCAACCAGCCATGGATGGAAAATGATTGAAAAAAAAAATGATATCCGGACTGAATATGGACAGACATTTTTTCTTGTCGTTATTCCCTAAACAATATAGTGTAACAACTACTTTCCTAGAATTCACAATGCACTGGGTATCGTAAGTAACCAAGAGATGATCAGAAGGACACCGGAGTGTATGTGCAGGTTCTCTGCCAATACTGTACCATGTTCTATGCGGAAATTGAGCACCCTCCTATTTTTGTATCCTTAGGGTTCCTGCAACCCTATTCCCTATGGATAGGAGCGAGAACTGTGTCTTCATTCCTACGCAGGGAATAAAGCTTAGGCCGCCTGGTCTGAGGTTAGCAAGTGCAAAGTTGGAGGATTAGCAACACAACGTCTAGGGAAGAGGTATTGAATGAGCATGGCGTGTGAACAGACCTGTGTTCCGTGTTAAGCAAAGGTCGTGCAAAGAACATGTGTTATGGTTTAGATAAAAAGAAAAAATGTCCCTCAAAGGTAGTGCTTTTGGAAGGTGATTGAATCATGGAGGCAGTATAACTAACTTGCTGTTAGGAGACGTGGTCTGGTCAGGAGAGGGAGCCACTGAGGGTGTGACCCGGAAGGTGTATCTCCCTCGCCTGCTCCTAGCTTCTCTCTCTGCTTCCCGGCCACCATGATGTGAGCAGCTTTTGCTCCACTCTGCCCCTCTGCCACATAGAGTCTGACCTGAAGCCACTGGACTGTGGACTTTAACCCTGAGCCCAAATGAGCCTTTCCTCTTTTAAATCAGATATTGTGTCCCAGCAAGAGGAAAGTGATGAAGGCAGATTACAGTCTAAACCAATGTCACCCAAAGAATGTACCTTTGGTAAAACTGTAGCAATTTTCACCACCCCACAGCAAGAACAACTGTCTTGGTTTGATGAATGACTGTGGTAGAAATGAGTTTGCACATGGTTGGCTCATTACAAAATCAGAGTCACTTGGCTTTAAGATGCGTCCGGCTCCACATCTAGGCTCTGCATCTTGGCCCGTGAGATTCCCTGGAAGCCCTTCCCCACAATAAGGAGATCTGGCTCTGGCAAAGCCGGAAGCACTTTCCATATCACACCCTGCTCCCTGCTGAGTAGGCCTGTCTCCCTTGGAACCAGATTATAAACTCCTTCTGTGATGCTAAGTCTTTCCAAACAGTACAGAGCTTGACCTGTACAGTAAATGGACATCTCTCCCATTCCTCAGAACCAAGAAACAAAAAAATAAATAATTAAAAATCAAAAAGTTGAAAGTATCTTTTTGTAACAAAGTTTTCTAGCTAGGATGCGGTAGCTTGGAAATTAAGTGCCTGCGGAGGGAGAGTGGAGTCAGACGGTTGGCGATAAAGCAGAGCAGGTGCTGATTGTCCACAAGGTTAAAAACATGATTGACCGAGCTGGTGCGTAGAGGAACACAGAATGTGCTGCTTGGGGCCAGGACCCTTCCAGCAAACCCTGCCCCTGGTGGTGGCTCGTTTGACGGGCAGGTGGTTGTTATCTCTCTAGGAGGGGATGCCACTTAATTGAGCAAAAGGCAACATCAAGCCGTGGATGCTTGCAGTCCTTTTGCGGGAGCCCCAGGGCCAAGCTGTGGAGTTGAAATCTTGAGCCGGACAAGAGTCACAGCTAAGTCTCTGGGACTGAAATGGAAAACAGTGGCCTTTCTTTTCACTGCCTCTGAATGACCACGTTGAAGGCAAATGAGCAGGAGTGGCAGCAGAAGAGAGCTGGGTGGCTGAGCTGTCTGCTGGCCTGAAGGGGAAATTCAATACCTCTCTCTTCCAAACTGAGCCGAGAGTCAATCTCGCTGAAATCCAGTGACATTTCTGCCTATTAGTGAATGGCTACCCTTTTCATTCCTGAGTGGAGCGGGTGGGGTCTTTGTCTGCTGTGTCCTTGTTCACCTGGCCCCATTGTTTGCTGAGAAAAAAACACAATTAAATCTTCCATTCAATTATGGCCTGTTTACGTCTGAGGAGCTGTTTAAAACCAGCGCACCTTATCATATTAATGAGCGTGGCTGCCAGATTAATACCTGAGAGAGGAGATTCCCTGGAGAACAGAAGAGTGAAGCTGAGAATATTAGGACATTATGATCTTCACAGGATAGAGAAGCTACTGATAAAATGGCACATTAGCTCCAGAGATAGGGACTTCTGTGTTAAATGGGCATGAAAATGATCATATATGTATTTTTTTTCCAAGTAACCTAATAGACAATACAAACTTGGCTGTGATATACAGACATACTCTGATAATCTTCCCACATTCCTCATTGTAGGGTCCCCATGCCGGCCTCCCCAGGGTTTTAGAGATTGGAACCAGGAAGCCAGGAATAAGAGAGGTGGTGTCCAGCCACCTCAAAGTTGGTTGAGGAATGTTCACAGCAAATGCTGGGAAAAGCCGAGAACAAACCCATGTTTGAGAGCCAGAAGCAGGCTTGGAGACGGGGCTAGAACTCCTGGAGCATGGGGTGGAGCTGGGTACCACAGAGTTCGGGGGATTGTAGGTCTGCAGAAGTGGAAGCCCAACCCTGGTTGTGGTGAATGGTTCTGCCCATTTGGACTCGGCTTGGTCACAGGGGAAGAGCTCTGGCACGTAGACTTGCCCAGCTCGCTCAAAGGGCAAGGAGCACCGTACAACTTTCCAGATTAATACAAGCCGAGCTTTAAAAACATATCCTCATACCCTTTCAAAAAGTGTGTAATAGAATTCACCAGAGCAGCAATCTCAGCCCGGAATTTTCTCCCTGGAAAGGTTTTAAACTACAAATGTAATTTTCTTTAAGATGTAAAATTCTTCAAGTTACCTATTCATTCTTCAGTGAACTTGGGAAGTTCGTGGTTTTTGAAGAATTGGTTCCTTTCATTTAAATTGTTGCAACAACTAACATATTCTTTTATTTTCTATAGATGCTAGAACCATACCATCTGTCTTATTCGTGATATGGATAGTTTATCTCTTCTTTTGCTATCTTTCTTTTCATTCCCAGTTTGGCTAAAGATGTATCAATTATCTTAACCTTTTTAAGGGTTTCTTCTGCAGTGCTGGGGAGTAGACCCAACGTGTCACACACCCTAAACAAGTGTCTTCCACCGTGCTGCACTCCCAGCCCCATCCTTAATCTTAAAGAACCCAATTTTAGTTTCTTTGATTATCTCCATCGATCTTACTATTTCATCTTGATTAGAACTGAATGCCCATATACATTCATTTTTGTCAAACATTATTTCTTGGGTTTTGATTTGCAAATATTTGATTGGAACACATTATCATAATGAAGTGATCTTATTTATCTAGAGTCTGATCTCTAGTAAAACTGATATGTATTGTTACAGTGCCATTTTACAGCCAATAATTCTTCAGTGTGATTGACATCTATATGTGTGGCAGGTGCTCAGGGTCCCTTTGGCCTTGACATTTCCAATGAAGCTAACAGAGAACCGAGAGGGCGAGGAAGAGTAACTGAAGGAGGTATTAGAGGATCCAAGTTTCTTTGATCCTCGATTTCTTTGATCCTCAGAAATGCTGGATCTAGAGAGACTTTTTCCTCCCAGTAAAGTATCATAGGATTCAAACAGCATCCAGGGAGGAATATAAAGATCAGAAATAGACAGGAAATCCAAAGGAAACAGGATTCAAGTCTATAATTCCTCATGGATATGAATTCCTCTGGGATTATTCACCAGACCCCTGAACAGTAGAATTATTTCTGTACTGTGCTTTCCTTTCAAGTGTAATTCCCATAGGATATAGCGTTAGGGCAAATGAAGGTTAGTTTTACATTTCACTCAGTACGGAGTTTAAGCTTTTTTGAATAAATGGATGGATAAAAAGATGACTGGTAGAGGAGAAATGACAGCATAGATGAAAAATACATCTATGAAATGTCTGGTGAAATTATGGGTGATTGATGTACACCGGATTCTGAACTGGACTTCCATTGACGTGATCTAATGGGACATCTCCAATATAAAAATAGACAATGTGATTCTGTGTATGTTTTTGTAACCATCACAAATCTTTGTAGCCAATTCCCCTCAATGGGAGGCAAACAAAGTCTGTGAACGTTTTCAGTTTTAGAGCCTAGATTTAGCCACATAGCAGAAGTTTAGGAAATACAACCTCCTGGCAAGGCTGTAATACCACACCCTTTTATCCTTGACTTAACATAGGCAACAGTACCCAATGACATAATTACTAAGCATAAAAACATGCTTACTTCTTTGGCTGGCACCTTAGCTCTCCAGCCTAGCTCTTAGGAGGTAAGTATATTAGTCAGTTTTCCTTCTCTATGACAAAATACCTGACATTATCAATTTCAGAAGGAGGAAAACTTTATTTTGGCTCATAGTTTCATAGGCTTCAGTCCATGGTTAGTTGGCTCCATTGCTTTTGGGCCTGGGACAAGGCAGAACATCGTGGCAGGAGGCTCATGGTGGAACAAAGCTTATCACCTTAAGGTGCATAGGATGATGCTGGGGTCCTAAAATCCCCTTCAAGGTACACCCTGAATAGTCTAACTCCCCCCCCCCCACTAAGCCTCACTTCTGAGAAGTTCCACCACTTCCTATTATCACCACAGTCTGGAGACCACACGTTTAGCATATGGCCTTTGAAGAACATTCCAGATTCGGACCATAACATGACAACAGGCATGTGTCCACATTTTGTGAAGCTGACAACAAGAGACTATGTTGTGAAGTGCCCCCAGTTTCAGCTCGGTAGAGGGCTAATCTCAGTGGTTTGGATTGTGGTTCACAGTTCATTACTGTCTCATCAGTTACGCCCTTGCAAAACATGCTACTTTGAGATTCTCTAAGAAAATAGACCCATAAATAATATACAGTGAAATTATCCTATAATTTTCTTCCTCACTCTTCCCTCTTCATCATAGCTGCAAACCAAGTGAAAAATATTCCTGAGAACATTTTAAGCCAATATTATGGAAAACACTGAGTCCGGAGACCTTCAAGAAAGCATAAAAGGACAGTTACATAAACTAGATGTAAAAGATGTGGAACACAGAATTTCCAAATCTGATACAGCCTCTCTCTGTCATTAACATCCCTATTTATAGATAAAACCTATTGGCCTACAAAAACTAAAAGAGTTTCTCAGCAAATTAATTGTATAAACACAAGCCCCAGGAGAATGATTAAACTACTTAAGACAAAAACAACTCTTTTCAAGCTTCCTAGAAGTACTTTTTTTTTTAAGTTATGCCTATCACAAACATCTTATCAATATTAAAGCAGACTGCCTAAGGACTTGCATCAGGCAATGTTTTGTTGACCTAATTCTAATTACGCATCTGGAAGAAACAAAACTTCTTTTATCTTAAAATAGTGTAAAATCTATCATCACAGAATACTGATTTTATTGAGTTCCTTTTGGCATTGTAGCTTTGATTTTTTTTTATTGAGACATGCTGTAAGAAATAGCTTTATTACTTATCATCAGGGATTTATTAAGAACATACCCACTCATTTCTCAGCATCATTGAGATGATACATTTATTTTAGAATTAATTGGTGGGAAAAATTTAGTTTCCCTAACATAATCCTATCAAAGTTACTTCTGGACACCAGAAAGTCTGTAACTAGTATATTCTCCTTTTTTTTTTTTTTTCCTTGGTCACAAGTGATCCAAGGGCTAATTTTACTCTCAGATTGTATGTTGAAACGGTTTTTCCAGGTGATTCTTACGAACGTTGCAGTTTAAGAGAAGCACTGTTCTGTATTATTTGACTTAGTCTTTCAGGGTATTTTCTTCACTTGTCTTAGGGAAAGAGTTTGTTAATTCAAACATGATATGCTCTTACCACTATCTTCGGGTGCAGGAATATTACAGACTGGATGTTTGTCGGCCCTCTCAGTTAAGATTTGAAGCCTCGCCCCAAGTTGGCAGTACTTGGAGCTGAGGCCTCTGAGGAAGTAATAGATGTTGAATGAGCACATAGGGGAGGGCCCTGAATTTACAGGATTAATGTCTTCGTAAGAAGGAACCCCGTAGAGCTCCCTCTTTCTCCCCACGTACAACTAAAGAAATGGTCACATGAGCACATAATAAAAGGCCACCAGCAAGCCAAGAAGAAAGGTCCTAGGGGGACATGTACCCTTTAAAAAGCTGGATATTGGATTCCCCCAGCCTATGGAATAAGGAGAAATAAACCCTCAGACATCCAGGCTGTAGTGTTTTGCTGTGGTAGGCCAAGCCAAAAAATATATTTTAAATTCATTCCCTACTGGACAGTAGCCAGCTCAATGGTAGAATATGAGGATTTTATTTTTAGTTCAATTATTGCCATACTATTTAACCTTAAATCTACTTTTCCACCTCATTCACCTCAGTGATTTGCAAGACATCTGAATTAGAAAATAGCTGTAATGAGCTTTGTTTCTTTCTGGTACAATAGATTCTTCAGGGTTGGAAAAGAGCTTAATGATTATCCACTAAACCATTTCATTTTATAAATGACACAGCTCAAGCTCAGATTGCTAATTGGCTACAGGACCAAAATCAAAATCCAGATCTCTAGATGCTCAGTCGTAGACCGTTTCTTATCGCCAACGTATTTTTGATTGCTTGTAGATCAGCTGGTTAACACACAGCTATATTCAACTCTACTTTGTGATGCAGTGTAAGCTATCGTACATGGAAAGTCAGCCACAAATTAATTGCCCGGTGATTTAGGTTTTAAAAAGACCCCAGAAGTTAGAGAGACCTAAATCCAAATTTGGACTTAGCAAATTTAGTACTCTCATAATAGTGGTGGGCCCAGAGCGGCTACCTGACTTTTATGAAGTTCAGTTTCTTGTATATAATACAGAAGACATAAAACCTGTATTGTGAGTTGCTTAGGGGAATTTAGTGGATCATTTCTATGAAGCACCAGAATAGTGTCAGAGGTGTTTAATAAATGTCACTGGCCTGGACCTCTTACCTTCTTTGCCTATACAGTCAACCAGGGGGAAGCTTGTACTTGATTTCTAAGCTGGTCGCTCTCCTTCGTTGCCACCAGTAAAGGCTGCTATCTGATCAGCCTTCGAAGAAATAAAAGACAGAGAGAGACCCAGAGATGGACCTGCCAATGATGGACATTGAGCTGAATCACAATATCCCAAGAGAGAATATAGCTCTTTATCAAGTTCTTTGTCTTTCTTTGTTAGAATATTTTAATTTAAAACTTTCATCAGAATACTAGACACACATGTAAACAAAATTGAATGGCTCAGAAAGTCTTCAGTGAAAAAGAACAGGTTGTCTGTCTCGTACTCATTCTTAGCCACAGAGGCTAAGAGAAAAGCCACAGCTTTTTCTTTTCTTTTCCAGTACATCAAACCCAGAGCTTTCACACTGAGATATGCCCCCAAGCCTTTTTCTGCTTTCTGTTTGGATACAGGGTCTTGCCAAATGGCTGAGTTGCCCAGACTGGGCTCAGATGCAAGATCATCTTGCCTCAGCTTCCTAGAGTGCTGGGATTACAGGCATGCACTACCGCACCCAGCCGCCCAATTTGAGGTTGCAACTTTTAACTCCTGTTTTGGTTTTTCATCCAGGTAATATGCTTGTACAAATAGCTCGTGATTTGTCAATCCTAAAGCGTATACCTTGTTGATAGAAAAGTAGAAAATATTGATCACTTGCCCTTTTCCCCACCGTTTCTTTCCAGGGTATCCATATTTACCCCACTTGAAATAGAATGGAAACACTTCTCCCTCCAGTGGTGCCACGTGGAGGCCCTGCAACTCCTTCAGCCTAATTTTGCATTTATACTTGGTAGCTTGTTTGCGCAATCATGCTCATATTTTAATTAACGTATTTAAACTCTTATTTCTTCTCGCATTCACTTTGGCAGATATTTGCTCCTTACCATCAATCACATTTTGTTCTCTCCATCCCTCTTTCCTTTCTCCAATGTCTCTAAGCCATTTTATCACTTTTATTCAACCAGGAATGAAAATACAAATGAGTCTCACAACCAAAATGAAGAGTTCTTCACTTTGCATGTAGGTTAATTCTAAAACTCAAAAACCAAACAATAACAAAAGTTCACCCATCATGACTGTAAAAAATGTTTGGTCCACACAGCCAGGTAGCATTCTAGGATCTCATTCATTCTTGGGAGTAACATGGGTCAAGGGAAACGTTTGCGGTCATGTAGACCAAATAGATTTCTCTCCTTTTTGCAGAACATTCTATTAATGGTTCAGAAATACTTCTGTTTTATTTTGCTTCGTATTTTGACTCCAAGTTTCTTGTTTTGATTTTTCTTCCCGTTTCTCTTATTTGCCTCCTTTTCTCCTTTCCCTTCCCTTCCCTTTCTTTCCTTTCCCTTCTTTTTCCCTTCCTCCCTTCTTTCCTTCCTTCATTCTGAGTTCCTTCTTCCTTCCTTCCTTCCTTTCTCTTCTTTCCTTGTCTTTCATAAATGAATAACCAGTCCTTACCATATCTTCAGAATTAGCCAGTCTGCTGGTGATTCCATCTCTTTGGATGCTCCCATTTTCTTTCCTGGAATCAAGCTTCCCGTGCCTCCCTAAGTCCATTTCCAGGCTCAGTCGAGCACCTGCCTGGCTACTATCCCGGATTCCTTATGTTCCTACTCTACAAAAACCAGCCTAGGGGGAATTAAATGGGAAAGCTGTTTGGGAACCTCACCCGAGTTCTCGGTTTCCACTCATCCTCTCACTGCCAAGCTCTGCTCTCCTGTGTCTGTGAGTTCTGAGTTATTCTCAGGAGATCAGTGTCTGCCCACTGTATCCCTTCTTTAACATAGTCTGAGGTGAATTTGTTTTGGTTTTTTTTTTTTTTTTTGGTCTCATCCACCTGTCTTTCATCTCACTTTCATCTTCCTGAGATGTACTGAGATCTTTCATCTCTAGTAACAGCCTCCATGTCCACATGTACAGTGTCAGTGGACATTCTTTCTACTTCAAATTTGAGCTCCTCTGGAGCCCCCTGGGCAGAGTTGGCCATGGACAGCTCTTCGCCCTGCAGGGAGTAAGCAGAAGTCAGTAAGAGGTGTTGAGTAGAGGTGAATGAGTGTGGCTGGTGGAGCAGATGGGTAGGTATTACTCATGTCACTGACGTGGGACTCTTGGCGATGATGTGGTTTTGCCCTCAGCCCTCCTCTTCTTGATTTCCTGATCATTTGGATACTGCAGCAGAGAGAACCAGAAGTGAGTAAAAGCTGGAAAATTTCTCCCACCACGATTGTCATTACCTCTATCTTCAAAGTCAACATCCCACTGATAGTGGGAAACGGGCAATTAATAAAAATCATGCCAGCCTCCTAGAAGTACAATTGAATATTTGCATTAATTAAAAGTTGCTCAGAAGCACCTGAAAGAGTGGACAGCTTTTGCATATCAATGAGGAGAATATGGTTTACAAACTTGCGGTCAGTAAAAGCAAATGGAAATGTATATGCAGATTGTCCTTTTAGCAGGGTGGGGAAGGAGGGCGGTGCACAGGATGGCCAGGGCTGTTTTGCTGTACAGAATACTGAGAACTAAAATGAAGAGACCATTTTAGTGGTGGATGAGATGGTCTCTCTCATCCCTGGTGGAGAGACCAAGAGAATTTGTGGCAAGTGCACGTGGAGAGTACTTGCAGGTGTCGCCTCTGCTAGCCTGTGTGGTTTTCTTACATGAGCAAAGGGGAATTGAAAGGGTTGACACAGAGAACTCAATTCCAAGTTCTTGAGTCACTGACCGAGTTTTCTTCTTTACTGCCTCCTTGCTTCAGCTGAACCTCGTGTTCTATGTTGAGCAATAATATACTTCACTGCTCCCCCAGTTCCTAGCGCGGAGCTACTAAAACCCAGGCGATTTCCTGAATGATGAGCTTAATAAGAAGGTTTCACACAGAGTTCCACATTCCTTTAGAATTTCTGGATGGCAGCAGCATCTTTTGTTCCAATGGAACAACTCTTGGTTGGCTTCTGATAGCTTCGAGATGAAGACTGGTTGCCAGAAAGAGCTGTGATTGAAAGCTTGGAACTTTCAGCTCTGTCCTGTCCACCTGGGAAGAGAGAGGTGCTCAAAGTTAAGTTAATGGCTGATCGTGGTTATGTGGTTCTTATGGCCGAGGTCTGAAATATCCCTCAATTCAGACGGGCTTTTGGAAGAATGGCTGGCTCATGAGTCTTTAAAGTCATCAAGTGGATTAATCCATTGATGATATTGTACTTTGATAGCATTACTGGGAGGTGACAGAAACAGGAAGTGGGGCCTAGTTGAAGGAAGTTGGTCATAAGGACATGACCTTGGGGACTGTATCTGGTCCCCAGTCCCTTCCTTTTGACTCTGTTTCTGCTCTCTTTGCTTCCTAGCTGCCATGAGGTGAGCAGCTTTCCTCCTCCATTCCCTTCCAGCGTGATGTTTCTGGCTTGCCATGGGCCGAAAAGCAAAGGCTCCCGCGGAATATATACTGATTTCTCTCCGGAAACCATGAACTTTTCCCCTTTACGTTGACTTTCCAAGGTGTTTTGTCACAGCAACAAAAAGTTGACTAACATAGTGATGAAGTCTCATAGAAGTCTATGTACTATGGAGTTCGGACAGCTTCCAGGGTGAGGAACACATCCTCGTACTGGGAAGTTGGTTTACCAGACTTCACAGGGCTGCAGTTGGATTCCTGTGCTCAGAATATTTCAGACTCTGCTCCATTTACATCTTCATCTGACTGTTAATTTTCATCCTTTATAATGTCTTTCATAAAAAACTGGTAAATGTAAGTGAAGCACTTTCATATATTCTATGAGCTGTAACCACAAGTTATTGACTCTAAGGAGGGTTTATGAGCATCCCTGGTGACAGTCAAATGGGACAGAAATGTGGGTGGCTTGAGAATTCAATGCCTGTGACAAGTGTGTGATGTGGGGACAGTCTGGTGGGCTGAGCCCTCAACTTGCAGGGTCTGTGCTAACTCCAGGAAGTCCATGTCAGGAATGAGTTAAATCCCAGGACAGCCAGAGAACTGAGGAATCGCTTGGGGTGGAAAACCCACATACGTTTGGTATCAGACCTGCCATGAGTAGAGAAACCGTCTTTCTTCTTAGCATGTAAGAAGCATCATCTTGTGAATAAATACAGCCGAGTATGGTTTCCAGTTTTGCTTTTACTCTTTTCCAGCCAAGGCAAGTGTCTGTTTGTTTGTTTTTTTAATTTACCCTTAAGTACGTTCCTCATGTGGCAGTTGCAATATCTGAAATAACAGATGAGGATTAAACAATAAGAGCTGAGGAAAAATTATTGCCATTGAAAACGACAACTAACACCTAATAAGTGTTTCATTATAGTAGGAGGCAAAAACAAAAAAATACAGTCTGTATCCCATGGTGCTATGATTGAATGCGTCCCCTCTGAAACCCCGGTGTCACCAACGTGACGACAATGGGCCCTTCAGAGGCGGTTAGAACTGGGAGGGCTCCTCCATCACAAATGGGATCAAATCTCCTGAAATAGTGGAACTGTGCAGTGTTCAGCTTGCTCATTCTTCCATTCTGCTGCCCTAGGAGGGTGCAGGAAGAAGCCTTTGCCAGACGTCAGAGGCTGGACCTCGACCTTGACCTTAGCAGCCTCTAGAAGTGGGAGAAATAAATAGCTGTTCCTTATAAATTATCTAGTCTGTGGTGTTCTGTTCTGTTATGGCAGCACAAAATGGACTAAGATGTAAGGGGAAATAAAAACACTCAAATATTAAAAAAAAAAAAGACTCTGTCTTTACTTTTTAAGTTTGCTAGAGTGGCATTTCTTGTCCACTCTGGCCTGCTGTCCTCTCCTGGGACTGACAGGTACCTGGAGCTGGACTACTTTGGCTAAACTCGGATCTGGACTTTCTCTCTGGAGGCCTCTCTAGCTGTGTTACCTTGGGAAGGTCCTTCTTTGGTCGTATCTGCAGAGCATCAGAGCTGGGTGGTTTCTGCCTCTTAGTATCTTTCCCTCAGGTGGCCGGCAGTAGCACAGGTGAGTGAAGCATCTCGGGACAAAGCCTAAGGAGATGCTCATTCCCAAGGTCACACCCCAGCCTCTCTGAGGTGCCCAGATCCCCCTCTTCCCCAGCACACATAGGTTTTGTTCCCGTCGTTTGTCATAAGATACCTACTCTCTTTATAAAAGGATCTTTGCACACAGATGACCAAGCATGCTAGCGTCTCACATTTCTGGAACTCCTTGTTTTTCAAAGCATTTTAAAGGCAAAGTCAAGGTGTGGCACTGACTAACCGTGATGACCTGGGGCAAAGTATTTAGCTCATTTGTGCCTAAATTGTCTCATCTGTGAACTGGGAACAAGAGACTCTCAGTGGGCTATGATGACGCCTGCGAGATGAAGACACACGAAGCCCTTGGGACAGTGCCCACCACTCAGATCCTCAGCAATGCTGATCATCAGGCTGAGGATCCAACCTCCCTTTTGAGAGCTAGATTTTCACCTCTGACTGTTAGAGTTATTGGGTGACTCCCAACGAAGTCATAGAGGGTTACACTTCAAAGTGAGAAGGAGCTGACATTTACTGTCCGTACACTGTGTGGCAGGTGGCACAGGGAAGTTTACTAGGCTGTCTTATTTCCTGCCCATCACTCATGCTGCTGTCCTGATAAGGACTTCGGGGCTCGAGAAATGAATGACACCTTCAGACCTCATTTTGAAGGATCAGAAGCAGAGAAGCGTAAGGCTCTGTCCGAAGTCACCAAATGCCTGCCACGTGTTTGGTTTGGCTTGCTGGCCCAATATTCTAGGTCGTATTTTGGAAAATGGATCTACTGAAAGAGACCAAGGCGTGGGGAGGCCGCTGGAGGCCAGCTTCGCCATTAAATGACATCGATTTCACAGACTGCTACTATGTAGGATAAAAGATGAATGTTTCCATATTTCTTGTGTGACTTTGGCAAGGTCTGCCTATGGGAATGTCAGATGTGAGTGTGCCCATCTGTGTGTGTGTGTGTGTGTGTGTGTGTGTGTGTGAGAGAGAGAGAGAGGTGAGTCATTAAAGCATTAGAGGAGTGTTTCGGCTAAATAAAGGATCTCATTATGTGTGCTATTTTTATTCCTCAAATGTCTGCCTTCCTCTCCCCCCTTGAGGTTCTTACTGAAATCTGACAATCAGGACTGAACTTCACTGTCAGCTTCCATTAGGCAAATCAAGCAGGAAAAAAGAGAGTGTGAGTCTGGCCTTGGCAGGGAGCTGATTCAGCAGTGGTAATCTGCTGGGCCTGGAGGGGGCCAGCTACCGAAGGGTTTAATTAGTCAGCGAGGTGTTGACTCTGCCCCCAGCACCCCTCCCTTCCCTTCATCCACCTGCCTCTGAGACGAGTTCTTTCCCTGTCTCGCCTGCCTCTAGCTCCTGGAGCGCAGCTGGAGCACACAGCGGGCACCAGGGCCATGCCCAACACACGGCTGCCCCTGTCAAGGGCACTTCCTCCAAGGGGGGCAGATCCACACGCATGGCTCCTCCCTCCCTACACGTCTGAGTCCATCTGCAGTGAGCAAGACTTGCCCTCTCCTGGGGAAATGACTGCAGTGGTGCCAACTCCTCGGGGACTTCTTTCCAAAGGACCAACAAGCACCTTGTCCCCTCCCCGATCCCTCTCCACCTTGTCTCCATCATTACCCAAGGGACCATTTCGTGCAAAAGCAAAATCACAGCCAGGCATGGTGGTGCACGCCTGTAATCCCAGCACTCTGGCAGGCCGGGGCAGAAGGATCACAGCTTCAAGCTCAGCTTAGGCGATTTAGCAATTTAGGGAGAACCTGAAATGAATGAATGAATGAATGAACAAATGAATGAATGAACAATTGAAGGAATACTGAAGGTGTAACTCAGGGTGAAAGCCTTGGGTTCAATCCCCATTACTGCATGCAAAAAAATCAATGTTTTGCAATCCCCATTACTGCAAAAAATCAATTAATTTTAAAAGTTAAGAATTAAAACAATCACAGCATCGATCTCATGTGAAACATTTTGGCTTGGTGGTAGGGAAGACTCAGAGTCAGGTCTTCTCCCCCCGTGAAGAGAAGGTTCTAGAAGATGTTCAATATAAACAAGAGCAAGGAACATGAGACAGGTTTTTGTGGTCAAGAAGAATTAACTGGGTGGCGTGGAGCACAGACAACCAAAGTAGGAGAAGAAAGATAATACATGCAATAAGGTTAAGAGCTCTGGGAGCTCAGGGAGCTGGGGGAGAATGGCCTACTTCTATAAAAAGAATGTTTTGAGAAGTATCCTTGGAACTGGGTTGTAAAGGTTGTCTAATATATAATCAGATGTGACGGGAGCATCTGATTGTCCGGCCCTCCCGTGACTCCCACCTTCTGTTGCCATCTTGGAGCACCTCATTCTCCATCTTTGAGGTCCCTGAGGTCCTCCAGTTGTACCTTCTAGCCTCAGACATTCCTGCCTTTCAGTAGCTCCAGGTCACAACCAGACCTGGCCCTCGTGTCCCTTCCCTTCTGCTATTCTTGCTAACACTCGTTCGCAGCAGTAGTCCATCACCTCGGGCCCCGGTTGATGTTACTTCTGTTGTTTCTTGCAGCTCCTCCCTGCCAAGTCTTCGCACAGTGCAGAGAATGGGCCTCTCGCCGGCTGTGGTGGTGTCTCCCTCACGGGGTGGCTCAGCTCTCTCAGGTTTGTGTAGCACCCTCACTTTCTGAGGATCTTGGTCACTCTTTAGGATTTTGGATCAATCCCGCAAGAAGCAGATTTAAACTAATGAATGTGACACCGGCCTGAAAATGGCTCCTCTCTGCTGACGATCAACCTCATCTCCAGTCTGGTTTGAAATCTGTCTTCCAGGATCATGGTCCAGAGGCTGTTGTCAGTCACAAAACTTACGAAATCCAAGCAAATGGTAGCTCTGGTGGGTAGCTCCTTTGCCATCCCAGCCAGGTCTCACGAGACATCCCATACAGACTTCTGAATTTAATCAAATCGAACTGGACTGGAAGGTGACTAGACTGTGTCTAGGACATAGTGGCTAGACTCTCACTTCTCATATACCTTCTGGAAGTCATGTGCTACACACACACAAACACACACACACACACACACTATGGCTACAGCTTTTTCCTCATACCATTTTAAATTTCTCAAAGGCAACAATATTTTTTGTTTGTTTGTTTGTTTGTTTCTTGAGATAGGGTCTTGCCGTGTAGCTCAGGCTGGCCTCGAACTCACTGTGTAGCCCAGGCTATTCTCAAACCTGTGGCAATCCTCCTGCCTCAGCCTCCTGAGTGCTGGGACTACAGGCGTGCACCACCACGCCCAGCAACAATCTTTTTTTTTTAGTAACTTCTCATCAGTCTCAGGCCACACATTCCAATTTCTGGGAGGCTAGGCCTCATACAAATGTACCCAGGTCAGAGAGGAGTACCTTGACACCTCCTGGGTCCTCCTGGGTCCCATCATCTTCACTACGTTCTTATTCACTATCCCTGAGACACCAGCCTTTTCCCCAATACCTGGGCAAACCAACTTAGCTCTGTAGGTCTTAGATTATATTTTTGAACATTAAATGAGATAAGACGGGAAAAAGAGTTCAAAATGTGCCAAGCTGTAACAATTATAAGATAGCACTGTTATTGTTAAGAACTTACGGGAGGCTGAGGCAAGAGGACTGCAAGTTTGAGTCCAGCCTATGCAACTTAGACACTTACCAAGACCTTGTTTCAAAGTGAAAAAGAGGCTGAGACTGTATCTCAGCGCAGAGGCCCTGGGTTCAATCCCCAGTGTGAAACAAGGCCCTCAAAACCTAATACTCTTTAGTGTTATTAATCAGGATCGTCGACAGACACAGAATCAGTAAGATATACACATATATGAAGAGGCCTTGCCTCATATAGGTGCAGACTTGCAGGCTAGGAAGGAATCTGATAAGGAATCTGCCATCTACAAGTTTAAGATCCAGGAAAGCCGGTGGTGTACTTTGGGGGGCTGACAACCAGAGAGCCAGCAGTGTAGATTTCAGCCCGGGTCTGAGGACCGAGATCCCGGAGCACCAAGGGCAGCAGGAGACCAACAGTCAGCTCGAGCAGCCGAGCAGGGTTCATTCAAACATCTTCTGCCTTCGCGTTCTACCCAGATCCTCCATGGGCAGGGTGGAGTCCGCCTGCATTGGGCAAGGCCTTGTACCTTATAAACTCCCCGATTCAGGCGCTAATCCCTTCTGGAAACACCCTCAAGACACATCCAGAAATCACGATTAACCAGCTAGCTGGCAACTCTGATGGAGTCAAGTTGAGGCATAAATTTGACCATCACAGGGGTCAGATAACCATTTCAGGGAAGCTGGATTGTGGTTCTGGGGGCGGGAAGGGGAGCTGAGTCCAAATGATCATGGTTTCTGGCTGGGGTCAACACAGACGAAAGAGCAGAGCCTTAGAACTGCAGCAGTGCTGCCAGACAGCAGCTAGCCTCAGTTTCCCTGCCTGTGCAACAAAGACAAGCAACCATCTCAGGGTGCTATGAGGGATTTAAGAAACATACATGTGAATGCATCTGACGTAGAGCAACTGAGCACCTAAGAGTCCCCCGGCTTCCTGGGAGAAGGCGTTCAACTCTCAGCCTCGCAACCGCGAAGCAGGGGAAAGAACAAAACCCCACATAAAGCCCTTGCGTGTATTCTGCGAATAATCACAGAACTTGAGCCCCTAATCAGACAAGCCAGGCTCTGTTTGCTCTGTAGCTCGAATAAAAAGTCTTCAGCGCAGGACGTCATTATCGTGTGTAGCTTCTCAGAAACGAATTCAGCATTTGTGGGTAAATATAATAGATCACAATGAGCGTCCCTCGGAGCAGGATGCCCCGGCGGCGCAGACAGTACAGATTAGGTGGTGGAAGTGGGTCACCCGTCTGTGCCAGCTGCCTCGGCAGCCCGAGCATGTGCAGAGCGAGGCTTTTCCATTTACTTTCCCTGCACGAATCCAGATTTTGGCTGCCCTGGGCATGGCATGCGGAGGGAGACAGAGGGGTGGGATGGGCCTCGACACAGCAGTGTGCTTGCAAGGGCTGGGGATATTTTTACCCTGCCATCCCATCATCCGCTCTGGCTACACAAAATGAGTGTGAATTATGGGGGCCCGCTGAGCCTTTGATTTCCCTCAGCTGCCATCCCAGCAGCCACTTGCCTGGAAATTAAGTGCGTGTTTCATCTACTTGCAGAGGGAATAAGAGTTACATATTTGGCTGTCACTCTGCTGCCAGCCGTCCATTCATTTCAGCTTCCTCCCCCTCCCCAATTCCAGAGGAGCCTCGTCAGAGAGCGCCTCACACCCTCTCCTGGAAGCTGGTGCGATCTGGAAGTCTTCTAATTAGAGACGTTGTTTCTTTTGAGAGACAGGACTTGGACGGAAGAAAGCAGTGAGGGAATGATGTTTGTGCTTATTGTTTATAGGAGCGTTGTTCTCCCGCCTTCTCTCTTTGCTTCCTTCTCTCTTCCCCCTTTCCTAGTCTCTTCCTCCCTCCTTCCGTTCTTTCTTTTTGGGACAAAAAGAAAAAAAATACTATTAGGCATCTTCCTGTTACTATAACAAACACCACCGATAACCAACTTTTTAAAAAGCGAAGGTTTATTTGGGCAGGTTTTGCAGATTTCAGTCCATAATCGGTTGGCTCCATTGCTTTCTGGTGGGTGGGGGCAGCGGATCGTGGCAGAAGCTCTAGAGGGAGCAAATGCATTAACCTCATGGCTGGGATAGCAAACAGAAAGAGGGAGAGACTAGCGACCAACTACTGTGTCTCTTTTAGCCGCCCGCCCCTAAGGACCCAAGACCTCCCAGGAGGCTCCACGTCTTGATGTTTCTACCACCTCCGGTGGTGCCAAGCTGGGGAGCAAGCCTTGAACCCCTATAACAATTACTTTTCCTGTAGCGAAAAAGTGGTCTGTGTAAAACGGCTCTTTGGAAACTGCAGCTTGTGTTGTTTATATCTCGATGACCCCCAGCGGCTGCGTGCGCTCACAGTGGGCTTTGGGGGGATGATTGGATTATGCGGGCTTAGGTCGACTTGCTGTCTGGAGGTGGGATCTGGCTAGAAGAGGTGGATCACTGGGAGTGTGGCCTGGAAAGGTTTATCTCCATCCCACAGTTCCTCGCTTTGTCTCTCTCTCTCTCTCTCTCTCTCTCTCTCTCTCTCTCTCTCTCTCTCTCTCTCTCTTTCTCTCTCTCTCTCCCTCTCTCTCTCTCTCTCTCTCTCTCTCTCTCTCTTTCTCTTTCTCTCTCTCTCTCTTTCTCTCTCTCTCTCTGCCTTGTAGACCACTGACTACGGACTGAAACCTGTGCAAACTTCAAGCCAAAATAAACCTTTGCTCCCTTAAGTCGCAGGTGTTGGCTGATAGGTCTCAGCAACAAGAAAAGTGACTAAGATAGCATGCATCCAAATCCCCTGAGGATCTTGGTAACATACAGATTCTGTTCCAAATGCAGCTGATCTGGGATCCCCTATCTTCTGTAAGCGTTCGGCTCATAGTACTATCACTGTTGTGTGAACCGTGGCGGGTAGAAGAGTCCATCTATCAATATATCACATCACTTCCCCTTCCTAAAACCTCAGATGGCTCCCAGCTGCTGGTCAGAGAAACCCTAGACTCATTAGAAATCCCACAAGGGATTTTAGCTTCGTTATTCATCTAGGCAGTGAGTCGAGCTGCGGGGTGCTTAGGAAGTGCTCCCTGGAGGCTGGAGCCCCAGGTTCCTTTCTGGTCCCGTCTCCCGTCTCTCCCAGCCCCCGGACCCATGCTCCTGCCCAACGCTGCCTCCCAAATGTCATGATTTCTGCCTTTGTGTCTTGGCCGTTAGCTCTGCCCTCACCCTTCTCTCTTGTCTATTAGATTACTCTTGACCCTGCAAGACACCCTTTATGCATTGATTCCACTGAGGAGCTTTCTTTGAGTCCTCCACACATTTCTTGAACATATCATGTCTTTGGGGTTTTGTGCCTGTATCCTCCATTAAATTGGGGTTTTCTCAAAAGCAGAGCTAGCATTGTTTTTAAAAGTGGCTCCATGTAGGACAGAGCCAGAAACATAGTCAGATGTCGAAAAAGCTTTTCACAAACAAGTGGGGGAAATTTAGAACAAGGTAAGTACCAACCATCTCTGTTCTTCCACAGAAGCGTGTGTGCTTAATATGAAGGAGAGAATGCCTCCCCTTAGAGTTAACTGAAATTCTGTTTTCAGAGTTAATTTTATGACATAAGCTTTTATATTTGAATAGTTTTAAGTTTACACAAAGTCATGGTGGTAGTACAAAGTTCCCAGATATTCCACAAGCACTTTTCCCTATTAACATCTTACACTAATGTGGTATATTTGTCAAAACTAAGTGAATTAATGTTGACACATCGTCATTAACTGAATGTCATACTTTATTTAGATTACCTTAATTTTAACCTAATTGTCCCTCTCTTTTATTCGGGATTCCATTGTAATAATCATTTCTGATATTCTGCAATTGGTGACTTGACATTTTGAAGTCATGGGCAAAACTAATGGCCCGAAGATGTTTGCATCCATAACACGCCTGTGTGTGGCAGGGTTACACAGTTACAGACCCTCCAACCACAAGCCCCAAAATCTGGGCTTCACTTTCTCGCTGCCAGGGCACATCCTCCAAATACCTTCCCACCGTGATAGTCAAGAAAGGTTTGGCTTGTATTTCTTCTACTCTTTCTCCCTCCTGAATGACCAGGATGCTTCTCTGTGTGGCCCTGGGTAGAACGGTGTGTCCTTCCTCTTGGGAACTGCAAGCAATGAACTTCTTTCCATCCCAAATTACTGTGGGAGCCAAGCAGAGAAATCCCTGCACTCCTGCAAGACTCAGGATGGCTACAGTCTGAGTGCAGAGCACAGCTGCCAGTAGAATCAATGCTTATGAAGAGCTTAGCGTGCAGGCAAAAGACTCTAGTGTACCTGGAGTGACAGGCTGACTTACAAGATGAGGCTCCTCCAGGGGGAGAGAGGAGACTCCCCTCGGGGTGCCGGGGCTGGGCCTGCCCCCTGACCTAGCAAGGAAGGCCAGGGCCGCCTGCACAGTTGCTGTAGGCTAAGCCAGTGTCTTCTTCCCAGCATGTAAGTCGGCACCCTTCCAGCCTGCCCTCGTGAATGAGGTTGTTTTTCAGAGTTACAATTTAATTCTATTTTTTATGTCACATTCTGCTTGCTATCCTGGGGTCCCCTGACCTCCTAAGTGATTGTTTTGTCTGCAGATATTAAAGTTCACTCTTTGTGTTGTAAACCTCTTTGAGTTTTCATAAATATATAGATGCTTGTATCCACCACTACAGAATCATATAGAATAGTTTTGCTGCCCTAAAATATCCCGTATATCTCAGCTAGTTTCTCATCACTGGGACAAAATACCTCACACCCACAATGTAAAGGAGGAGAGGTTTATTTTGACTCACAGTTTCAATGTGTGGTTGGCTGGCTGCAAGAGAGAAAGGGCTCGGTGGAAGGTCCTGGGAAGAGGACGGCTGCTCAAGCTACAGCAGCCAGGAAGCAGAGAGAGAAGGGAGGAGTCAGGGACAAGAATACAGCCTTCCAGATCACGCCTGTGTGACCAGCTCCGACCAGGCCCCACCTCCTCACAGCATATTCAGCTGCTGGACTCATCGGTGGATGAATCCGCTGATGGGGATAGTGCCCCACGATCCAGTCCCCTTCCATGCACAGGAGACTTTGGGAGGATGTTTTAGATCCAAACCACAACACCTTGCCTTCATCTTGTTCTCCTTTCTCCCTAAGTCCGTAGCAATCACTGATGTGTTTATAATCTCTATAGTTTTGTCTTTTTCAGAATGTCAGATACATGAAATCATATAGTATATAGTCTTTTTAGACTTTTTTTCCCACTTAGCAATGTGCATTTAAGATTCTTCTGTGTCTTTTCATGGCTTGAAGGCTTACTTTTTCTTGCTGAATAATATTTTATTGTACAGCGTGTGACAATTTGTTTACTTGTTTACTTATTGGAAGACATCTTGGTTGTATCCAGTTTGGGGCAATTATAAATTAAACTATGATTATTCATATGCAGGTTTTTGCTTGGGCATATTTTCAAATTATTTGAGTATCAAATTTAATTTTAACCAATAGTGAAACATTTAATGAGGATAAATGTTTAAACATTTTGCTAGATACTTGAGTGACCTGAGATTCTGGTTATGTAAAGAGAATTCCAAATCTGTTTCCTACTTCATCCTTCCAACAGTAGAAAAATAGATAAATAAGTTATTTGGGGGAACTTGGTCTCAGATGCCCAGGGGAACACAATGGAACACCTGGTTATTTTAAAAGCAGCTGTTTAGTGTGCACATTTTTTTGAGGATGCATGCTGAACTCTAGTATCTCTTTTAAACAAACTAATTCTCCATCTACAAACTGATTGATGAATCGTCAGCTTACATCATCCTTTGTCTAGAAATCTGTTTCCTCTCAATCTAAGTCCATCCATACCATGGCCTGTCTTTTCTATACTTTCACATGCTCTGTGCACATTCCTCCCTTCCAACCATTTGTCGATCCCTGTATCCAGGTGAAGGGCCTTCTTGCCCCTCCTAATCAAAATCTAAGTCCTCCACAACTTGGTTCTATCCCACTTTCTTTCATCAAATCATCTTAGACTGTTTCATTTTTAATGCGTCCTTCACTTTAATTAAATACTACACAGCTTAGCTTTTGTGCTTAATAATTGATGGGTTAATTAAATACATATTAAGAAACCGTTATATTCCAGATTTTTTTCCTTAGTTTGGGGAAAACAAAATATTTTTGTAAGTGGCCCTACTCACTATTCTTTTTCACTTTCGCATTTGGCATTCCAGTCTTTTTTTGCAGGAAATGTTAAGGTTTCCATTGAGTATGAATATCTTTTGCTCCTGCATTTTCAAAAATAACCATATGGCAATAATGTGCATTGTAATAATGGCTAACATTTATTGAGTGCCTATTAAGTATTGGCACTATCCCGAGTGCTTTATGTATATTCATGTATTTCCTCACATACTTTCAACCTGCTGATTGTATAATTGCCCCCATTTTATAGGCCAAGAGCCTGAGGCAGAGAAGGTTAAGTAGTGCGTCCAAAATTGCAGAGCAATTATGTGGCATAACCAGGATTTGAGCTCAAGCAGCTTGACACAGACAGTCAGCAGTTCTCAAACCCATCGCTGCTGTACATCCACAGACTGTCTGACCACCGTGCCTTCCAGTCTCTGTAGCAAAAGTATGTTACAGAAAGGCTTGGTGATTTTTAAAAATTCGTACCTCTGCAGAAGAATCAATCATATGCACATTCCATGGCGACTGGTGCCTATAAATTCATACTAATGTACTTCTCATTGTATTCCAAAGCCCTCCTAGTAACATGTCACATTCTGTACTTTTGATGTGCGCTTAACTCATCGTCCACAGGTAGACCCTGTGCTCCACCCCGCCTCGTCCTTACAAGTGTATTTTCTGATGCTTGCAGGTGATTCCAGAGCATTTCATAGGACTTTCCCAAGGGTATTCCCTGTGTGTGAGTGGGTGTAGATGTGTGTTTTTATTCATTGATTTAAACAAGCCCAAATTATCTAAGCTGTGCTGACTCCCCGGTGGCCTCTGGGAATGTGTGTGATTCTCAGAGGTAATGTTTAAACTAAATCAAACTGAAAAATTTAACTTTAACAACTTACAGGTATAATAACCAAGAAAGTTTGCACAGAATGGCTTTTGTAAATCTAGTATCCTAACTAACCTCTGTCCTGAGATGATTTTCCCTAAAGCCTCTGCAATGTTAAATTTCTGCCCAACAAACACACATGAATTCCCAACAACTGACCTGATGGATTTTTCATGGTTTTTCATGAGTCACATGGCATGCTAGAAAGACCCAATGAGGAAAAAGCTAAGAACATGATGAGCCTACTAGTCGGTAAAAACACTAAGTCTTGGGGATGTAGAGATAGGTAGTCTGCAGTGAGATAACGAAGCTTGGGTTGGAGAGTCTAAGCAGAGTGCACTGATAAGGACTTGGGCAGAATTATCAGGATCTTCTCTGTAGGTGCCTATCTGCAGTACAGAATCAGCTCTCCAGGTTTATGTGGCCAACAATTGCTGCTGTGTATCAGAAGCAATATCAGTTTTCAGACTGGGAGAACATGCTAAACGGAACTAAGCAAAGCTACTGGGGATTCTGCGGCACGTTTTGAAATTTAGGTTGAGCTTCTATCCTAGTGGGTCAAAAGGGAAACACAGGAACCAACATGCTATGGTCCAAATGTTTGCATCTCCTTGAAGTCATGTATGAGCACTTGGCTCCACACAGTGAGGGGGACTTAGGTGGGACTGACCCCACGTCGAAAGGGCTGGTCCAGTTCTAGAAGCTAGGTGGATAAAGCCTGCCGGTTTCTGTGTTCCTTGTTCCAGAACTGAACCTGAGGGTGGAATGGGAAGGATGGACTGGCTAAAGCACGCTGCTGACCGGCATCAGGGAAGATTCAGCCTCGTGCTCTCAAGCAAAGCAAAACAAACTGCAGAGATGTCTTGAAAAATTCTGTGTGAGTAATTAGCAGCAGAAAATACAAGTGGAGATGTGTTAGTACTAGAAAATGGGGTACATTAGGATTTAGATCTAGAACGTCCCACAGAAGGCTCGTGTGTTTAGAGGTGGGGCTTTGGGAAGGCAATTAGACCATGGAGACAATGTATCATAGCTGAATGTGTCATTAAGACACACGTTTTGGTTGGAAGAGACAGATCACTGGGGGAACGACCTGGGAGGGTGTATCTCCCTCCCTGGCTCCTCCTTTCTCTCTGTTTTCTGGTCACCATGATGTGAGCACCTTTCCTCCGCCAGACCTTTCCACCATGTTGCTTCTTCCTTGGAGCCAGCTGACCATGGAGGAAAAAGCTAAGCCAAAATAAATCTATCCTCCTTTAAGTTGTGAATGTTGGGTTTTTCGTCTCGGCGATGAGAAAGTAACTAAGACAAGGAGATTTTGTAAGATTAATTACTGGGATTTTGAAAAACTCAAACTGTAGCTCAGGGAGAAGGATTGAGAGAGTTGTCCTTTCTTCTTCCAGTGTTTTTGCACTGAGGGGGAGGCTCTCGTGGTTCCTAATGCTGAGGGTCAAAACTAGTTCCTTGCCATCCATGCTACCCCTTTACACTTGCCTTCTTCCTCATACCTGACAGGAAGCTGTCCCAAGTGGTTACATCCAACTACACTCAACAAAATTGAAAATTCCCTTTGCTCCATATCCTAAACAACACGCAGCACCACCAGTTTTTTAATCTGAACCATAACCATAGTAGTTGGACAACAACTACCTGTAACCAGTGATGTTGAACATTTCATTTAATGGCTGACCATTTGAATATCCACTTTTTGTAGCATACCATCTCAGAAATTGTGCAGTAGCACACCTCTTGTAGGTCAGGTGACTAATAGGTGTGAGCATGTTTTCAAATCCTCTATTATATTCCATTTGTCTATTTTTGGTCTAGCATTGTGCCCACACCAACTGTCTTAGCACAGTCGTAGGAAGAAATTTTTACATTGAGAAGTCAACTTTCCTAACTTCTTCAGGGTTGGCATAGCTATTTTATTGGTCCTTTGAACTTCTATCTAAACTATAAATTTTAAAATGTTTATTTAGCTTTCTGACATATTTTCCCTTTCCAGTGGTTTTTCTGAAATACTTTGCTATGTAGCTGTGAGCTGTTCAATGTCGTCCTGAAGAATGCCGCAGGATTTCCTTTAGTGAACAAATTCTCTCACGTGTTGTTTGTTTGAAAATGCCTCTATATCACTTTTATTTTTTTAAAGCTATTATCACTAGCCGTACTGTTCTAGGTCTAGAAATAATTTTATTTTGGGATTTTATAAGACACCTTCCATTCACATGTGCGCTATTGTTCCTCGTCTCTTGGGTTTGTTCCAGCCCAGTTCTTTTGCTACTTGTGATTTCTTTTCTAACCTATGTTGTCATCCTTGGCTAATGCTTAGGTCAAGAACATAGAAAAAATCAAAAAAGAATGAGAATACATAGTTTTGTTGGGATATGGGAACACATACACTTCATCTACTGTCTGTGGGAGTAAAACTGTCAGTGGGAATGAGTGAGCCACGTGCATCAAAGGCCTTGATTTAGAATGCAGAGGACAAGGGGATCCCACTGCTACGAATGTCTTCTGCATAAATCTTTAGCTCAAAGATTTCAACTTCATCTTGACTTTAGCTTGAAACCTTCTCATAAAGGTATTTGCATCATTTAACCACAGGGACAAACTTGGCTCATTGCTTAAAATAATAAAAAATGGGAGAACCAGCTCTCAAATATCTATTAATATGGATTAACATAAATTATGTCTTGCCAAAAAGGAAAATGTGGGCTTATATTTACTGACATGGAAAACAACAGTCCGTGCCACACTACTGAGTACTGAAAACAGGTTGCAGAAACATTTGTGGGGGAAAAGAGCACCTTCCATCGATTTTTAGCATCCATAATGTCTACTGAGGAAACAGCCTTTAGCCTTCTTTTTTATTTTATGAAAGAATAAAAGTTTCATAACAAAAAGTAAGAAAGTAACAGTAGTTAATACATTGTGTATTGTTATCTTTAAAATAGTTACTCAGGGTACAAAACATAAACCCAAAAGAGTCTTACAACAAAGAAACAAACATTAAAAAAAAAGAAGAAACAAACATTTTATTTGTTTTAAAATGTCCTGTGAATTTAATAATCTTGTTTCTCCGACTGCCTTTAAATTTTTGTTCAGAGAATTTGGAAGTTTTATTTGATACACCTGTATATGGCAATCTTTGCAGTTATCTGGTATGGGGCTGTCTTAATCCACTTTCTGTTACTATAACAAAGCTATCTGAGGCCGCATAGTTTGGAAAGAAAGAGATTTGTCTAGCTCACATTTCTGGAAATGCAAGACACGACTCCAGCATCTTGCTGGTTCTGGAGAGAACTTCATGGTGTCTGACATCACAGTGCTGGGAAAACCTGCAAGAGTAGTGACGGGCACATTTGGAAGAGGAAGTCAAGGGAAGTACCAGCTCCCTGGAACAACCCATTCTGGTCTAAACTAATGCAGTCCCTTGAGACCTTGTCTAATCCCTTTCAAAGCTGGTGCTTCTGTGCCCTATTTATCTTCCACCAGGCTCCACCTCTTCTAGGTTCCAGCACTAAACACCACCCCACCAGCTGAACCAAGCTTCCAGGCCATGAACTTCAGGGCCACGAATCACATCTGAGTCACAGCAGGGGCCATAAGACTATTCAAATGTGTGGTTTCATGTCAGCTTAAGAAAAATGTCAGGCAGTGTGCCTGCTTCTGTCCCCTCCCCCTTTCCTCCTCTTTCCAGGATCCTAATTGTAGATGTGTCAGACAGTTTACCATGTCCCAGGCACTCCTTTCTGTAATTTTCAGCAATATGTCTTTGTGTCTCAGTCTATAAATTTTCCTACCAAACTCTTGTCCAGTATACTGAATTTCTTCTCTGCTATTTCTAATCTATTATATAATCATTTGTTAAATTTTACTTTAACAATTACTATATTTTTGTTCTACAATTTTCATTTGTTATTTTTATAGGAAGACTCCAAATTTCTATTGAAATTTTCCATCTTAATTATTTTCTTAAATACGCAAATCACAGTTGTCTTAAAATCCTTACTTTACTATTTATATCGCATACAGATCTGTGTCTTCTGTTTTCTTTTTTTCTCCTTGACTTTTTGGTCACTATCTTTTGTCTCCTGGCATGCATGACAACTTTTTTTATTGAATACTGGACATTGTGTATGAAAAGTCACAAGGCTGTAGATGATGCTATGTATAAAGCTGTTCCAGCGTGTAGGTATAAATGCCCTCATCTAATCGAGGACTAAGATATTGGAGACTAGATATAAGGTTCGGTAAGGGCTTGTCTATTTTTGGTCTAGACTTTCTTCTGCCTGGAGCGCAGCCCTTTCACTCAATTCAAATGCACCCATGAGCTTTCAGCCAACTCCTTGGCTTTCCCTGAAGTCTAATATTCCTTTTCTAGTACCATAAAACTGCTTATATATTTTTTCCCCATGTCACCACTTTCCTTCCTTATTTATACAACTTTTGTGCAGCTCAGCTCTGGATTCAGCAAACGTTATAAGCATACAGTGGAACAAAATGTCTGTGTCATTACTTTTGTCCCGGATCTTACCTACCAAACCTGGAAAGTCTTCAAGACCCCGAACTTTCATTTTTAGTATATCCCAAGAGCACTTCTGAAAGCTGGATGCTGGCTTCTCAAGACTTAGTTTCCTTGGGTGTGTTCTGATGCCACCCAAGATACACACCTGACGCGTCTGTAGCCAGCATACTATAGTGACATCTTCATACCCTCTTTGTGGTGGCCCCATTCACAATAGCCATGGGACAGAACAAGCATAGGTGCCAATCTACAAATGAATGAATAGAGAAAATATGGTGTATGGAGTACAGTCAAGTACTATGCATACATAAAGAAAAACAAAATTCTGTCACTTACAGGAGAGAGAATACATCTAGAGACTATGACATTGAGAGAAATGAGCCAATCTCAGAAAGACGAATATTGCATGTTCTCCCTAACACGTGGACTCTAAAACAAGATGGCAAGAGGGTAGAAGGGAGACTATTCTTGGACAAGAGGAAGGGAATGAGGGGGTGAGGGAGGGGCATAAGTGCAGGTAATAGATGGGATGGGCACGAGCAAATTATTATATGCACTGAAACCCCTTGAAATGTGAAACTAGGCGGAAGGGTGGAGAAAGAAGGATAATGGGGGTGGTGAAAATCATCAACGTACGTTTCTGTGCGTGTCTGATTCTGCCAGCAATGAAAGCCTGGTCTCTGTAGCCAATATTCCACTGAAATAGGAGAAAGTTGTGTGGTTCATCATGACTTAGCCTGGCAAGTCACGTAGCATCTCCAGCCCTCATATCGTAATCCATGGCAGGAATTGACAAACTTTTTCTTACGAGACCAGGTAGTAAATAATTTAACTTTTGTGAAACAAGAGGAAATGTCAAGTGTCAGTTCTTACATAATCAACTCAAATATAACCATTTACAAAATTTTTAAATTTCTTAGTTCACTTGATAAAAAACTGACCAGACTTCACCCACGAGATGCTGTTTGCTGACATCTGATCTATTGGCCAGAGGGTCAAGGAGAGGTGACCTTGAAGTGATATCTTGGCTAGAAGAGTGCCAAAGAATTTGCAGCCTTGTTTTCAAGCCAGTACAACACTCTTGTTTGCAGTAATGCATCTAGGTACAGAGTTAGTAGAATAATGTTGATAAAGGACAATTGGGTGGGGTGAGAAAGTAAGAACTTCCAAGGATTCAGTCAAGAAAGAATGGAGAGTATATTTGAAGGGCCATAAAAACCATGGAGATGTTTTTCTTCTCTTCTTTCTCCTCCTCTTTATTTCTCCTTTCTGTCCTTGCTATTGAGACAGGTAATAAGACTAAAAGAAGAAAAAAGTCTATTAATGGCTTAAGGCTGCAGAACAGATGTCAAAATTCGGTTCTCAAAAGAGGCCCTCCAGGTAATCGAGAGAGTGAAATCTGCTGCTGTAAGAAAATATTCTTTACTTCTACAAATAAATATGTTCTCTCTGGCTTTTATAAAAACATATTGCATTTCCCTACTCCAACTTTAAATAATGTCCTCTTAATTCTACCAAAACAAAACAAATTCTGTAGCTATGATGATAAATCACTGTTTGCACTGAACGTGGCAGAAGAGAGTAGTACGAATTGAGGGAAATGTGACAAATGTGTGCGAATAGATAGATGGATCCTGTCTTGGGGGACCAGGGGTTACTCAGCCCCAGATGACTGTTGTATTTATCTAAGTTTTTAGGGACCTCTCAGTTTTTCCAAAGAACCTATAAATCTGTGAGGTGGATTTATGTAATATTTTCCTTCATTTTTAAATTTCTAATTATAAAATTGATCTATAAAGGGCTTATGTAATAGTCTGAAGTAATGTATTATATCTGTATTCTTTTAACTCTATAGATTGAATTTAATCCAAAAATTTGAAGCTTGATTGTAATCAGTTGTGTTTCTTTAAAGATGGACCATTGAACGTGGGTCCGGGGTCCGTGCTGTGACTAAGAAAAAGATAGTGCCTTCTCCCAGAGGAGAAAAAGTTGTCGCAATGCTGATTTGGCTTCCTGGGAATCAGATTCTGAGATGGACATTAGTGTGCAGGAAGCTTATTGGGAATTGCCCTCTAGGTCAGCAGCCGCAGAAAGGTGAGCAGAGAAGCAGCGCTCACAAGTAGAGAAGTCGAGCTGTGAGGAGGTCTTGATGGGATCCTCAGCTGACCCCATGGGGAATGCTCAAGGTTGGGTGGCCCTCTAGAGTCATCCCACCCTGGGATCAGGGGACCTGGATGTGGGCCTCCACAGCCAGCAGCCCCTGGATGCAGCTGACCCCGGGAAGGGTGTGGGGCCGGGCATGAGGCGGCTCTGTGCTGCTGAAGCAGGCCATCCTTGAGGGACTCTGATGAGTTTAGATTTAGAATGTCTCCCAAAAGCCTGTGTGTTAAAGACTGGTCTGTCTAGTGGCAGTATCGGGAGGCAGTGGATTTTCTAGGAGGTGCAGTCTAACATGAGGTCCTTAGATCACTATGGAGAGCTAAAAGGGAATCACAGGATCCCAACCTCTTCCCGTTTATCTGCTGCTTTGTGACCACAAGGTGAGCAGTGTGCTCTACCACACACTCTCCACCATGGCCATCATACCCTACCAGATCCCTGAAAGCAATGGTTTTAGCTACAATGAACTGAAACCTCTAAAATTGTGAGCCCAAACATACCCTTTCTCTTTATGAAGTACGTAAATATCTCAGGTATTTTGTTATAAGGATGGGAAGTTGACTAACACAGACTATTGCCAGCACTCCCCAGAGCTGAAATAATAAGAATTTTATTCTTCAACTACAACACGCCCTGAATATCAAGAACTCAGAGAGCACCAGGAAAAGAGGAAGTTCCCCTTCTTCTGTGGAGTGCAGAGGGATGGTGCTGTATTTGACTAGAAGCCCTGATCACCCAGCAAGGACAGAGGGACATGTGCTTATGGGTTTCCAAATAACCTTTCCGGTTTTGTTGGGATAGAACGTACCTCCTCTCCTGAGCAGGGAGCCTCGCAGGCAAGTGTGACCCTGGCGCTCTGGGCAGAGTTATTGTAAATATAAATCCTCCAGCATCCCTCTAAACCAACCATTGTGGTTTAGGTCTAGAATGTCCTCCAAAAGGCTGATGCATTCAGAGATCGGGCTTTCGGAAGGGGATCAGATCATGGGGGTGCTATACTCATCAGTAGGTTAATACTCTGAAGATTCCAAGAGGAATGTGATTTTAGGAGGGGGGCTTCAGCTGAAAGAGGTGGGTCCCTGGGGTGTGACCTGGAAGGGTGTGTCTCCCTCCCTGGCTCTCACTTCCCTCTGCTTCCTGGCCACCATGCTGTGAGCAGCTGACCTGTTCTAGATCCTTCCACCCCGCCCTCCCTGCCTTGAATCCAGCTGGCCATGGACTAAAATCTGGACCCGAAGTAAACCTCTTCTCCTTCAAGCTGTGGGTGTTGGGTGTTATGTCTCAGTGATGAGAAAGTGACTGAGACACTAACCCACTCATTTAATACCTGAGGACACTCCAGAGAAATGGAATGAATTGCCTCCATACCACACTGCTAATCCCTGGTAGGCTGCGAAGTGGGACAAGAATTCGTCACCCCCGTCTAGGGCTCTTTCACTCTGTGTGGCACTATGTTGCCTCTACATTTTCCCCTGCTTTGCAATCTGGATGCCTATATTTTTAATACCAGTTGTGACTGTGACTTACATAGGTACTGATGAGTCATACATCGTACCTCCTTTAATGAGTAAAAGCCAATTAAAGTAGTATGCTGCAATAATTTATGGGCTGTGTCAAGGCAAAAATGAGAAATTCGATCTGCATAGAGCACTATTGATCAGGATGCTGCATCATCGCTCTGAGAGCCATTCGGGATGAGAAGGAGATAGACAGACACACAGTGCACAGAACATCTCTATTTGTGAGCCAACGACAACATATCACCAGCCCCAGCTGCCTGTGGCACCCCTCCCCATTCCCCCAGCTCTACAACACTGACAGATCTAAATATGAAGAAGAAAAATGTCTCCAGCAGGCTGTTATTTTGCTGCCTGAATTGTGTCAGGGAAGTGTAAATATAATCACATTTTATCCGCCAATCTGAAATGGATTTCGGAGGAAGGGATCACAATGTTAGGAGAAATCTTTTTCATTGTAGCATGCCTTGATTGAAAATAACTCCCTTGTTACCATCAGTAATGTGTTCAAGGGAGAAAAAAGCAGTGCAGTTCATGACAGAATTACTAGGCAATTCAATCAAAACCCCGCACCTCGCTCTTCAGGTTGCAAGGGGGACAGGTAACTTCAAGATTTGCCTCAAGAGCTGGTGGGTAGTTCTGAAAATCTTCATTGAGACATCTGCATCTCAGCCGTGGCACTAGAAACCATAGCAGAGACATCGGCCTCCCCTGGTGCTACCATTTTGTCCTTGAACATACTTGTGCCCTTATAAATCAGCTTTTAATTCCAGAGCAGTATGAATGAAGCCTTCATCTTCCTTCTGAGTCCTAAATCCACTGCATTTATAGTCTTATACTTACTTTCGCCTCAATTTTCCATTAAATGAACGTGTACACATTTGCCAATCACACTTTCTTTTCAATAGTTAATAATCAAGATAAGTGGAGATAATTCCATTCTCAGAGACGCCTGATATTTAGCTGGATTGCAAGTTTTGTTGTGCATGTGCTTGTTGACTTTGTGTTGCTGTAACAAAATACTTGAAATAATTAATAAGCGATAAGGGTTTTTCTTTTGTGGTTTGTCTCGTGATTTCAGAGGTTTCAGTCCATGTTTGCTTGTCTTTGTTGGTTTGGGCCTGTGGCAGCCTAGTGCATGGTAGAGAGAGCACATGGCAGAGGGGGCTCATTCCCCTCATGATGACCAGGAAGTAAAGAGAAACAGGAAGGAGCTGGAGTCCCGATCCTCTTCAAGGCCACGCCCCCAGCGACCTAACTTCCTTCCACTAGTCCCCACCTCTTAAAGGCTTTACCATCTCCCAGTAGCACCACAAGCTGGAGACTAAGTCTTTGAGAGACATTCCAGATCCAAGCTATCGCTGTGTGTGTGTAGAAAATATTCATATGTTCACTCAGCTTGTAAATGTATTTAACATCAGTCACAACACGTCAACAGCTTTTCACTCTTCTCCACCACTTCAGCATATAAAGTCACCCCCAGGGAATAAGTACCCCTTGAAGCATGATAAAATGCGTGAAGGACCATTCAAGCTGTCCTTACAGCAGTCCACTCCTGGAGATCAAACAGTCTGTCCCAGACTGCTCGCTGTTGTCATGGCACATGTAATGTTGCTGGAATTAAGAACAGAGGAGAGTAGCAAAGATCACCTCAGGCATCTGCCAGTACTGTGACTTGACATTTTAAGCCGGTCTCCTATTCCTTTTGCTCTTTTCACCGAGAAATATCCACATGACACCTCCTCAAAATTGTCAAGGCAGAAATATGGTCCTGATCCTCCCTGTATGCATTCAGAGAAAAGGAGCACCAGAAATATTCACTGCACAGTTCCATTCTTGGATAAAATTACTTATCTAAATTTAGAACTAGGCCAGGCTTTGAGGCTTTGCCCTCTGTTCCCTGTCTAATGCATGAAAGACCCTGTGTTGGACAATTTTTCAGGCTTGCTTGGAAGGGGGCATTTAACCCAATTTGCTCTTCCAGTGAATACATCAGGTGCTGATTCTCTGCTGCTGGGGAAACCATGCTGCCCGCCCTGTGGTTTCCAGGCACTTTGAGAAAGACTCTTTTTGATGTCAGTGGGAGCTCTTTTTCCAAAAAGCAATGACAACACAAGAACCTGCATAGAGAAATGGAGAGCCGGGTCGTTCTTTCAGAAAACTTCTCCCCTGGCTCGCCAGCCAGTAATACCTGCTGTGCCAAGGGGTAGCAATCGCATTGCTTCGAGAGACCTAGACGGAGACGGGAAGGGGGTATTGTACTGGTATCAGAGAATTACAAGCAGGGTATTTAGCCCATATATTTTAAAGCAAAACTCCTTCCAGCAGGGATCAATTAATAAAGTCAGTCCCTAAGGCCATGTTGATTTTTTTTATCATCTCAGCTACTGTTCTAATGAAAAAAGAACGAGTTTCTAAGTGCCACGAAGTTACGTCTATCAGTAAAAGAAATAAAATTTGAATTTCAAATATTGATTTCGCCCTGAGCTGCACTGCCCCACCACACTTTCTATGAACACCCAAAATTAAAATCCTAGGTAGGACTCAAATGAACAGGAGTCCCATATATTCAGGTGTGTCTCTGCTTGTCACAAGGTACATCTCTTAGCTACTGCTTTGTTGCAAATTAGCCCCCAAACTGGTGAATGATAACTCCGCCATTTGTAACTACATAGGTGGGCAATAGAGGGCGTTTCTTCTGTGGTTGTGACTCACTCATGTCTTTCTGGTCAGCAGGAAATTAACTGATGGCTTTGCTCACAAGACTGGTGCTTGGTTGGCTATTGGCAAGGGAGACAGAGTAACCGGGCCACATACCCTCATCATAGGGTGGGCTAACCCTGGCTGCTGCTTCAGTTGGTGGGTTCAGGATTCTGAGAACATCAGGAGAGGAAGCCGAGCAGGCTGAGGCTGAAGACTGGAATGTGAACATGGTCCTGTCCAGAACGGTCTAACCCAAGAGGCTAACCCAGAGTCAAAGAGTGGGGAAATAGACTCTACTCCTTGGTGAGAGAAGCTATAGTTCAATGTGCCCAATTTGGATCATAGCACGGAAGGTTGGCTGGGATTAATGTTTTAGTGCTGTGTAGATATAGCTGAGAGACCCACTCAAACTTGAGGTTCTTTTTTGGGACTTACCTACACTGACAGAGAAAAGAGACTACTGGACTGAGTACTGTTGAGTGATAGCAGTGGAGAATATATATCAGTATCTTTCAGTGGTGACTGAGAGCTAGGAAGTCAGGATCAGAGCGCTGGGAGTCAGGATCATTTTACTTGCTCGTGTTGAGTTAAAGAGGCTACAGCTCCTTCTTGGGTTCTTGCTCACCACTGAGGTCCTCATTCCACAGCCTCACCTGATCCACTTGGCAGAGGCCATGTAAAGTTCTCACCACCTAGAAATGTCCAGGCCAAACCTTCTCTTCCCTACGTGGGACCGCCCCTTTGAGTATAGATCTGACGCTTCCCTTCTTCTGGGGTGATTATAAGGAAATAATCCTTTTCCTTGGGGCCAGAATGGCTTCCCCTACCTGGATTCCTTCATGGGATAAGCCTATGGGAAGCTGAAGTTTTATCAGAGAAGTGCTTCTCCCCTCTGGAGAAGTGTTTATGACCTGGTTGAAAAAAGTCTACAGAGCAGTTAGTGCCCCAACATCTTCTTTCCGCATTCTATTTTCCCTCCTCTCTTCCCACATTTGAGACTCCCTGTGTGTGTCTGCTCTGTCCTGAGTTTCCTACTTGCAGCAAGAATAATACACCATTAAGGTCATTTACACCTTACTGGGCTTAGCAAGCTATGCCATCTTTTCACAGGTGTTTGTAGGATTTACATTTTTAAACCTCATTTCTAATATGAAAAATATAAGGCTTTACTACCTATTAAACAAAAGAACAAAATCTCTTTAGAAATCATAAGGGACCTGCAAATGATACGTATTCCTTGTGGGTTGAAAATAAATTGCACTTAAAAAGAAAACAGTGAGACCGCAGCAATGAGGAAGGCCTCCTGGGAAGAAAATCTTTCTCAATAATTTATCAAATTGAGCTCTCTGGTCACTTGGCTATTTGCCTCTGACTGAAGTCACACTGGAGGCTTGTGACTGTCCATGCTGTCTCCCTGTTCTACACTAATTCCTTCCCTTCCTTTGATTCTTCTGTCCTCATCCTGATCAGCAGACTGCAGACCGCCCCATCAGGTACTTGTGATGGTTTGGATAAATATCCCCCAACACTCTCACGGTAAATGCTTGGTCCACAGCCTGTGTTGCTGTTGGGAAGGGGGTGGAGCCAGTGCAGTTCAGGCTCCTCTTGAACTCACTATGTAGCCCAGGCTGGCCTTGAACTCATGCCAATCCTCCTGCTTCAGCCTCCTGAATGCTGGGGTTACAGGCTTGAACCCCTGTGCCAGGTGAAAACGTGTAGATTTTTTTTTTTAGAAAAGAAAAATCATACTGGAAAAACAGTTGGAGCTGTCTAACTGAACTCCTTGGGTTTTAAAGATGTTTTAAAAAGTAATCCTGACGGGTAGATTAGCATTTTCCTGCTTCTGGAGATTGCCCACATTGCTTGGCTAATGGATTCTTCCATCTTCAAAGCCAGCAGTAGCTAGTCTGGTCTTCCTCACGTAATGTCATTCTGACCCTAACTCTTCTGCCTCCCACTTTGTTATTTAAGAAGCAAAAACTAAGCTAAAACAGACCCTTATTTTTAATGGTTGCCTCCCTCTAGATAATCTAGTACGATCTCCTTGTCTCAGGGTCAACTGATTAAAATCCTTAGTTTCATTTGCAACCTTAAGTCCCGCTGTGTGATGTCGTCGTCTATATGTGCAGGTCCTGGGATTAGACTGGGCACATCCCTGGGGGACCACTGTCCTGCTGGTCATGGCTGGCCCACACAAGTCCACACTAGGATGTAGGGTACCTAATTCCCAAGAGACATTCTCCTTTTCCCTTCTCCAATATTTTCTTGTGCATAAAGAGTGATGTAATTTGTACGTATCTACAAGCTCTCTCTTTCTTCCAGTAGAATCCATGAATTTAAGATGATCCCAAATGGAGAAAAACAAAAAAAAACCTAACTGTTCTACTAAGCCCTGTTGTTCTGATGCCTGGTTAAAATAGGAGACTCTTTCCCTGCACGGCAGCCAGGTGCCAGCTCACACAGCGGAGGAGCCTTTCCTCCTGCTGAGACCAAGTGCAAAGGACGTTCTAAGAAAATGAGTGTTCTTTCATACCAGTGCTGCTAAAGAGCCTTCACGTCTAAATTTCAAAAGATCTGGGCTTACCGGATCCCGGAGCTCATTTTTGTTGTTGTTGTTCCATTTGACCCTACATGTTAATGTAACTAAAGAGCAGTTTACATTCCACGTGGAGAGATGTGTTACAGATTCTTGCAAAGAGAAGTGAAGTTTTTAGGTGGGCATATCAATCTGTGTAGGCAGGAAGGAAGGAAAGGAGAGAGGAAATTAATATATATTGAACACCCATCCTGTACCACACAATGGAACAAGCCTATACATTTATTCATTCAATAAATATCTATTGATTCCCTTTTGTGATTAATACCAGGTGTCAAGTGTAGGTTTGGAGGGTGTTGCTCTAAGTGAGGCAGATGGAGTTCTTGTTCAAGAAGCAGTGGAAGAGCCAGATAATGAGTCAGTACTGCACAGGCTGCATTCTGACATCTTGGTCAGTGACAAGCCACATGCCCAGTGGTGGTCTTTAAGATTAGAATGGAACCGGAAAATTTCTATTTCCTGTGAATTTGTAGCTATTGTAGTGTTGTAGCACAGCGCATCTCTCATGTGCAGTTTGAGACACACTGACTGGCCTGCTGGTCATATGAAAGTATAGCACATACAATTACGTGTGAACTAATTGGTAATGATGATAAACATATTTTTATGTTACTGGCTTATATATCTATTATGCTATATTTTTAGTATATGTTTTTTTATTATCGCATACTCCTGCTTATAAAAGATTTTACTACGAAACTGTACATAGTCTCAGACCAGTAGAGTTGTCCCATATCACCTGGCAGCATGGAGAGGCTGCACGGAGTGATTGACCCACAGGACCTAGGTTTAGGTACTAGGTGTGATCAAATATACAGTGAATGTCTAAATAAAATTTTGTTACAGTAAAAGACAGTGCCACTGATCCGCTTCAAAATCTGAATACGCTTATCCCATTGTTTTCACCACTTTCTGAAGCATTTCTGGAAGTCCTCTTTCATGAGTGTCTTTAGAAGGTCTGATACAAAAAATATGGTGAAGGCTGCTGCTGAGTGCCATTCAATGGAAGGACAGGCTTGCAAACACATGGCACTGTGTTCTCATCCACTTTATTCACTGGGTCTGGCACCGTACAGCTTCTGGCTCTTCCCCAAAGTCAAGATGACCATGGAGGGTAAATATTTTGAATCAGTCAGGACACCGAGGCAGCCACAACAGCGCAACTTAGGTACACTCAGGAAAAAGGACTTCCAGGACTGCTTCGGAGAGGAGAGTGTCAAGAATGATGGGGTAAGTGTGTCTGGAAGGGGTTATTTCAAGGAAGATTAATTGCAATGTGCCTTTTAGTGTAATGAATTTTATTTAAACACTCACTGTTGTTTTATCACACCACCTAAGTGTGTTTTGTGATGTTCGCACAATGATGAAATCAGAACATGTCTCGCTTTTAAGTGACCCATGACTGTAAACAAATTAAAAAATCGTATGGTGTGAAATGCCATAAACGTATATCAGAAACCAACAAGGGCAGAGTAATTGGAGACAGAACGCGCTGTGTCATTGCCCCATAACCCTGAGGAAGATGTTGTCACCAAGGCTCAGGGTCACCCAAAGAGAGTGGTATAGTGGGAAGCTCTGTGTGATTCTAACAGCTATGTGGCCTAGTGTTTTGCCGTCTTTCTACAAAAAATCCTTACGTGCATTGGCTTCTGCTTCCACTGCCAGTCCACATCTACATCATAATGACCTCAAAGACAGGACCACAGGAAGCTGGGCTCCACGGTGCACGCATGTCATCGCGGCAGTCTGAGCGGCGGAGGCAAGAGGATCTCAAGTTCGAGACTATCCTGGCCAATTTAACAACTTAGCAAGACCTTGTCTCAAAAATAAAAACAAAAATACAAAAGCAGTGGGACGACGTTCATCTCGCATACTGACGTCTCCAACAAACCGACAGGAGCTCATGTCTCTGGTCTTGTTGAAACCACAGACGTTTTTATGTGCCGTGATGGAAGTATGCACATGAAGAAGCACCAGACTTTGAATTATCCTATTTCCACCTCTAGTCTTCTCAGATATCTTAAAACCTGCCAAGTGACCAACTTAAAGACTTCAACAGCGCTGGGCAGTCCACTCAGTACAAAGAAGGAAAGCAGTTTTACAAAAGAGTGCAGAGGCGGTAGAAGGCCATTCCGAAGGGGAAGACAAGCTGTTTGCCCCAAGATGAAAGGCCAGTGAGCCGCGCAGCTGCTCGAATGGGGAAGAGTGACTGGATCCCGCTGCAGCCTTCTACACGGCCGTCTCCCACACGGCTCTGCAGTCCAGGTGTGATGTCCAGCAACCCCGTTCCTGAGTCTTCACTCTGTCGTGTGATTTTACAGCCTCTCCTCCTCCGCTAGGGACATAATATATTTCCTGCCCCACCGATACTGCGCTTGGCCATGTAGATAGCTTTTGGCAGTGTGCTTTTAATACCTGTATGCTACCACATAAAGGCTTCGTGTACACACATGTGTGTATTTGACTTTTCCCTCTGCATCTCCACTGGCCATTAGAACCTACTAGGAATAGCCCGCTGCTGGCCCCAGAAGAAATAGAACTGGAGCAAGCAGAAGGGACAAAACCATGACTTAAAGCCTGAATCCAGACCTGCTGACCCCAGTCAAATCCAGGTACGTGAAAGAGAAGAAGTGAATGCTGCTGAGCACCAAAGTTGTTTTTTATACAGAATTATTGTTGCAGTGAGCTGGTTGATCCAAAAGAGAAAAAAGAAATCCCTTTGGTACAAATCTTGGTAGTAGCACCTGGACATGTTGACACACATCTGTGATCCCAGAATTCTGGGAGGCTAAGGCCGGACTGCAAGTTTAAGCCCAGCCTGGGCAATTTCAGTGATTCAGCAAGACCTTATCTCAGAATAAGAAATTAATATAACCAAGGGGCTGGGGATGTAGCTCAGTGTGAAGACCCTGTGCTCAGTCCCTAGTACAAAAAAAAAGAAATCTCGATAGCGGAATAATATTCAAATATGAGCTCTGACATCATCAAAGTCAGAGAGACTTTTTGGAAGCAGCAGCTGGGCTTGCGGCCACATCAGCTGTGAAACTGCACAGAAGTCTTATTAACTGGACGCCCCAGAGCTGACTTAGTTGGCGACTCCCGAAGTCTGGGGTCACGCTTTCTCTGAAGCCAGCAGCGCTGCTCTGTACTTGACCCTGCTGGACTGAGTTATTTTGGATCTGTTCTTGTGACTCTGGGGCTTAAAATAGTCGCTGCTGAGCCATCTGCCTTGGGATCCATCTCATGTCTGAGAGGTATAGCAGCTGCAGCGGATTTGAAAGTGCCTCCTTTTAAGAAAGTGAACAGTGCCTCGGCTTTTCTCCATCCTATGAGTGTGCCCAAGGGAGAAAATAAAATAGAGGCCATTTGGCTGCCAAAGAAGGATAAGAGTTTAAGCAGAGAACCTGAGAGATGCTAGGCAGACAGAAAAGCAAGAGCTGGGCCAGCTGCCAGGGGCTGGAAAGGAGCCAGGTGAGATGAAGTTCAGGCAGAGATGCTGCCAGATGGAGCCGATGACGGGAGGCTCAGGGACAGAGGAGCCTCGCGGTGTAGTGGGAAGGGCGTGGGGTCAAGGGTCGGGAAGGGCATGGAGTCAGGGGTCAGAGGCCTGCAGCTGAAGCCTGGCACTGCGTGACCTGAAATTATCAGTCCTGAGCTTTCTCGGTCCTAAAATTGTGTCAATAGCACCCATCCTGGGCTGGAAGGGAGGATGCACATGATAAAGGCAAGATCCAGATACCCGCACAGACTTACACAAGGTGTCATCTGTCACACATAGGACGGTGGCGGAGACCAGGTAAGAACAGGATCTGCCCTCACTGGTGTTTCGTGGCGTAGTTCCAGGACTTAGTTCAGTGTCCGGCACATACATGTATGTGTGCTCACACACATGGACACACACTGAATGATTTAATTACTAAAGCAATAGATGCCTTTTAAATACATATCAAAAACATTATTCAAATTCCTAGCAAAGTAAGAACCCACTGTCGTCTCTGTCTAGAAGCCTTCTGAGAGTTAAAGTCTACCGAAAAGGAGTGAGGAATGTGGACTTGCACTCCTGATACTCAGGTCCCAGCAACTAGAGTAACGGCTACCCAAGTGGGAGCCCAGCCCACGAGGAAGAGTTAGCTGCTGGAGCAAAACCCAAGGGAAGCTCATAATAATGAAGACGGGATGGGCGGCTGGGAACAGTGTGTGTCCACCATCACTCTGCTTCCAAAGGCTTCCTAATGTGCATGCCCTTCTGGTCTGAGGGTGCCCCAGTGGCTCTAGAATTGGACAGCCCCTGGATTTCCGCTTACGACCACTACAGTTTCTGGAAGTTTTCTCAGTTGTTTTCTATGCTGCATTTTCACATCTGTGAAATGAGTATTAATAACAAATTCATTTCTAAGGGGTTTACAGAGCATAAGTCAATCTATAGCTTGTGGGGAAGCTCAACCTGCTTCTGGCCCTTTTAAATAAAGTTTTATTGGACTTAGCACGGCTTATTCATTTACATATTGTCTGTGGCTATTTGTATGCAGACAGCAGAGTTGAGTATCTGTCACAGAAACCATATGGCCTGTAGAGCCTAAAATAGATGCTCTCTGGCCCTTTACAGAAACCATTTGCTAACTCCTGGTTTGAGAATTAAGTGAGGTAACAAACATAAAACTTTGATCCAGACCCTGGAACACAGCAGGCAGCCATCAAATGATGGTGGCGTGACAGGGATAAATATACATAGCTGCTTTTAAGTATTTGAGGAAAAACAATAGTTGATGCAAACAAGTGCTACAGTTGAGGTCTAAAATGTTCTCTAGAGATCTCATGTGTTCAGAGGTGAAACTTTCCCAAGGTCATTGGCTCATGAAGACTGATTTCATCAGTGGGTTAATCCACTTGATGGTGTTATTAGGACGTGATAGAACCCTAAAAGGCAGTGCTTTGTCAAAGGAAGTGGGTTATGGGGTTGTGACCTTGGGGACTATGTCTTGTCCCTGGTTGCTTTTTCTCTGGCTCTCTTCCTTTCTCTGCTTCCTGGCTGCCCTGAGTTGAGCAGTCTTCTTCCACCGTGCCCTTCCACCGTGTTTCTGCCATGGAGCCAGCTGACCATGGACTGAAACCTCTGAAACCATGAACCAAAATAAAGTTTCCTTTCCTTAAGTTTCTAGTCTGAAGTATTTGGCCAGAGTGATGGAAAGCTAATACAAAAAGTCTGGGTGGACACATGGGCTGCAGACTCAACAAGAATCAAGTAGGTGCCATAGAAGCCCTTGGAAAGTCCAGCCATGTTGATAGGGCCTGGTGTCCACATCAAAGACAGAGCGAGAGGGACGTATGAGGCTTTAAGGGAGAGTGAACAGAAAGGAAATGGCAGCTGGCTGGCAATTCGGTGCGTATTCACAGCTGAGTGAGAATTCTGAGCAGAGAATGAGTTAACCCACCGCATAGATAGCACTGTGAGGGAGCTGCAGAAAGCCTTGTTCTGTCAACTGAGAAGTGTGAGTGACTTGCAAAATGCTTGAGATGCCCTAAAAAGCTGCTGGCTCCGCGGAAATGTTTTCAGTATCTTTCATAGCCCACTCGCTCTTTACACTCACATATAATTTTATCTCTTTCGGTCTGCAACAATTTATCTTTTTTAATATCCTCTGTTAGTAAAGCTGTTCTTTGCCCACTCAGGTGTTTCCAGGGTTGCTTTAAATTTTTTCAGGGGCTCACTCAACAAACCTTTTAACTGGAACAACAAGAATACAGGAAGTAGAGTGTTTAAGTAGGCTGCCTTCTGGGCAAACAGAAACAATGGTAGAGAAAAAAGTTTCAAAAATCTTTCTTCAGTTTTAGTGTTTGTAGACATATGACCACATGAGCATTTTGAAGTGGGCAGAATATTAAGTTTTCTCATTGCAGCTGTACTCAACACAGTCAGCTTTATATTTTCTAGACTTCTAAGCTGAAGATTCATTGTCCATCAACTCACAGCCATCGCTTGAGTCATTCAAGAATTTGGACTGACTTTATGAACCAGGATTTCTTAGTCGTGAAATCCCTAGATTATTGTTGTTTTTCAAAAATCAAAATAGACCTTTAAAGATCAACTATTAAAAATAAGAAACATGCCCAGCATTGCACAAAAGGATTCTGTCTATGTAGCTCCATTCGACCATCAGTGTACGTTTGCAGATTTTCAGAGATGGCCAGACGAAAGCGCAGCCTCATTATGTGATACGCCCAAACCATCGACATAGTGGCAGTCCAAGTTTGAACAAAGTCTATCAAATTCCGATCCCAGTGTCCCTGCAATTTCACAAAGGCACTTGATGGAAGGCAACAACCACAGGGTTGCCCGGTGGCAGCAGGCACAACTTATACCACGTCCCTCCCTCATGGACTAAGGGTCTGAGAAGAAATGGGGAGTTCCAGGATGCTGTGCCGTGCCACGCTGGCCTGCCTCCCTGCAGTTCTCAAGCCGGAAGTGAGTCTGTGAGCTGCCAGCACCCTCCCTGTCAGCAAACTCAGGCATCGTCACTATGTTTTCCATCAATACCATTGACTTGTTTTCCACCTTAAGGTAAATCATCTCCCCAATGAGACTGTAGGTTTGTATTCAAGCATCACTTAACACAGGAATACCTTGTGGGAAATGTGTCCCCAGATTATTCAATCATTGTGCAAATATTATAGAGCATTGCCATACAAACATAAATGGGATAGCCTACTGAATACTTAGGCTATATACTCCTTCCTGGCTACAAACCCAGACAGCACATTGCTGTAATGAATAGTGTAGCTGGCGCTAACCCAATGTCAAGTGCATCACTAGGCAGTAGCAAGCCTTTCAAGCTTTGTTATGATCCTGTGGGTCCACCATCATATGCACAGCCTGTTGCCACTAATGCAGGGCCTGACTGCATAGAAGTCGCCCCACCCTTTAGAAGAGTTCCTACTCCTTTAGATTTAATAATATCTATGCACTAACCTGCTTTTTCGACCACACTGACAGCATGCAGTAACTCTTCCTGTGAGGATAGGCAGCTATATTTAAACTTTTCTGGGTGCAGTCAGTCACAGTAAACTCCATCCAAGCCTCACCTTCACCTCATTTGGCTTCACATTCCATATGACTTCTAGTGCATCCTGGGAAAATTTGCTATTGGCGCTGTCTGGATTCTCCACTGTGAGGCTGTATGTGAAAAGCCCAGGTATTACCGTTAGAACCGAGAGAATTTCCATGTGGAGAAAAAGGCCCTGAATTTACTTCACTCTTGGGACTTTCCTCATCCCAATTACTGCTGACTCTGTATCTCAAAAGTGCCATTGCGCTTCTCCGTCTTTTCCAAACTCTGTCCCAGGTGTACGTACAAGCCCTTCCCTTGGTCTCCTATTTTAAAACTACAGAATTCATGAAAGGCAGTTAAGGAAGCACAACTCTAGACAGTCTTCTCCCTCCTGGTTCCTGTCACACCTTGTTTGTAGAGCATGTCACTTGTGGTCACACAGCAACTATACTCTGTGCCTCTCTGTCATTTGAAGCCTCTTCCTGGGAGTATTTTACCCTCTATGAGGATTTGTACTGTTGGCAAGCCCCCCTTCTCTCCTAGATAAAAGAATACCCCAAAGTTCTCTGAAATCACAAATACAGATCGATTCAAAGATTGCAGTGTCCACACCACGATTTAAACAGAGACTCCAAACTTGGCTGGGAGACTGCATATGGAAGGGGTGTGGTGGTCAGTTTTCTCAAATTTCTCTCTCTGTTGCTTCCTCTGTTCATCCTCCACTCTTCCTCTCTCACCTTACACACGTAGCTTCAGCCTCTGGGGGCTGCCATATGGAGGGTGTTCTGATTCAAATGTGTCTCCCAAAATTCATACTTTGGGAACTTAATACAACGCAAGACTGTTGAGAGCTGAGATCTTAAGGCAGTCAGGTCATGAGGGCTCTCATTGGTGGAGTCATCCCTGATGAGTTCAGGAGCTAAATGTGCTGTTAGGAGGTGAGGCCTGGTTGGAAGAGTTGGATCATGGGAGCGTGACTTGGAAGGGTATCTCCTTTCCAGCTCCTCCCTTCTCTCTCTGCTTTCTGGGCTCCATGATGTGAGCAGCTCTCCTCCGCCAGGACCCTTCCATCATACTGTTTCTGCTTTGGAGCCAGCTAACATTGGACTGAACCCTTCGGATGCTGTAACCCAAATACGCCTCTCCTCCTTCAAGGTATGGGTGTTAGGCATTGTGTCCCAGTGACAGGAGAGTGGCCGGGAGACCATTTCACCTCATTTTGTGTATGCTGGGTTCTCTCTGTGTCCTTTTAAGTAACTACGTGTGTTTTTTTAACTCCCTGCTACACTGTTGCTGCTTTTCCTGGGAATGTTGTCATCCTATCTTTCATGAAAATTACTACAGATACTGAATCCTTTGGAAAAGAGTCAAAAAGGAAAATTGTAATCAAACTCCTTTCCCTGGACCCCACCTCACCCTGTCAGTCACTTTCCTCTGTGAAATGCAAACCTCTGGCCCTGTAGATCTGGAAGGTGACGCTGCGGAGGGAAGTCTCCCTGCTTCAGTACAGAGTGTGTGTGGTGGCCCGAGCTCTCTGCAGGCAGGTGGGAAAGCAACAGAAGGCGGCAGGCAGGAGGGACAATGAAGCTCATGACAGATGAAGTGTTGCTCACAAAGCGATCTGGCACGAGACGTCAACCTGATCATCAGAGTTTAAGGCACCAGGGAGAGGAGCTGCAGGGTGACATGTTGCAGACCTAGACGCTGGTGGAAGGAGGAGGACAGGTCCTGTTGTCATTGCCGGGAAACTCGGATCAGAGCAGGTCAGCATCCCCCATCCCCGGCCCGAGGAAGAGTGTGGCTGCAGCCAGAGGTGCTGGTTACAGCAGGAGCTGTGTGTGCTCAGGGTTCGTGTCTGGAATTCTCCTTCTCTGGTTTGGGTGAATTGAGAAAACAGATCTTAAAATCTAAGTGAACTGTGCTGGCTCAGATTCCCTCACTGAGAGGCAGTAAATTAACTGTAGGACAGGTTGATGTTTCTTTTCTACCTTCCATTTGCTTCTATCTGGCTTATGACCATTTGACTTTTTTAATACCTAAGAGATGGCTAGGGAACAGAAGGCTAAAACTATCAACCAATGCTCAGATTCTTTTCTTTTTTCAGCACTAGGAATTGAACTGTAGTCCTTCATCCTGAGCTACATCTCTGGCCGAGGTTGAACTCAAACTTGAGATCCTCCTGCCTCAGCCTACGAGAATGCTGGGATTATGGTGTGTGCCTCATGCTCTTGTAAGCAGCTTGGATAAATGTTCAGTGTCTAAGGATGCCGGAACCAACAATTTAAGGCTGTGTGTTAAAAGTTTTCATAGTCCATTTACCAAATACGATTGAAAGTCCCACTCCTCAAGTGAAGGAGAATGATGGAAAATTAAAAAGAGTTTAATTCCAATCACTGCTATTTAGAAATGCCACTTGATGAGGAATGAGCTCCCAAGTAGAGTTTTTGCTTCATTTTGTTTTGTCTTTTTCCCTGCCGAGGACTGAACCTAGATCCTTCACCCAGAAGCTACAACCTCAGCCCTTTTTATTTGTTATTTTGAGACAGGGTCTCACTAAGTCTCTTAAGTTGCACAGGGTGCACTCAATGTGTGATCATCCTGCCTCAGCCACCCAGAGTGCTTTTAGGAAGCAAAAGAGATAGGCACTTTTTACTCCTCCATCGTGATTATATAATAGAAATATTCTGAGAGGTTTCTCAAACTGGGCACTAGGGTCTCATTAAGTCACTGAATTGTGTAGGCTGAGGGACAGGATTTGCATTTTGTTTTCCTATGGCAGCGACTGCTCGGAAAGCTGACCCAGCAAACTGTTTTGGAAAAGGCAGTCTGGGTTTGGATTAAGAAGAGATTATCTGCCTGGATTCCAAGGACGTCATCTCCCCTAGAAACCCTGACATTGTTTGGTATGTGCACTTGGACATCCTGCAAATCTGTGCCGCATCAGAGTGACAAAGGCCACTTTCCTGGTGAACCCGGAGCCCGGCCAGGCAGCTGCTCTTGTGCCTGTGGGAGAAGTCCTGTTACTCAGCAGTCAGTTCGCTGAAACCCAATATTTATACGAATGGCAACCTGGTTGTGCTTATTCAGTCTCCTCCAATCTAGGCAAAAGCAGACATCCTACAGAGACAGAGCATTTGGCACCCTCAAGGTCTGAGACAAGCAGGCCAAAAAGAAAAATTGGACACAAGTGCCCTAAAGCCAGACAGACTGAGATTCATTTCCTTCAAACCTGGCCGAGTTGTTTAACTGAGAGTTCCTGTTTCTCTTATGCAAAGACAGGGGTTGTGTGGAGAAACCCAACTTCTTCTTCCAGGCACCATATGGGGTCAGGCACACCCCATTCTGTGCCTTTCAGTATTAGGCACGACCAAGTGACACAGTCAGCCAGTGAAATGTGAGCAAGGTAGACCCCTGTCACTGCTGGGTGGGAGGTGACAGCCTGACCAGGATTCCCTGCCTGCCCTCTCTCTGCCCACAAGACTAGCAACACCAGCTGCTGTGTTCCTGGGTCTTAAAGTCAGATAAATGGGAACTAAACTGGCAGCTGAGTGACAATCAGACATGTAGTGAGTGTGTGAGAAGCTGGTGTTGTTACAAGCTGCAAAAGTAGAGAGCTGTTTGTTATCATGGCATAATTCACTCTGTCTAGAGCAATGAAGGATCAGTTTGCTTTCAAGGGTGTAGAGGAAACTTAAAGAAAACAAAGCCACAAAGCCCCTTGCATGCTGGCTGGTACATAGTAGGTGACTGATTTATTCATTTTTAAGACCCTGTTACCTACTTGATGTTGGGTATATTGCTACACAAAGTAACAATTGGTCTCTGCTGTGTTCCGCTTGCCATCTGCAGCTGATTCCTTTCTTGCGTGCATTATTGCTGTTATAGGGTGGTAATTGACTCTATTTGCATAAAAGCCAGAGTAGGGAGTTGTCGCCACCCCTGTCGAGGAGGAGAGCCTTAGAAGACACCAAAAGCCATCGCGGCTGCCAAATCCATTTTTTAGGGCTAAAAAATTGGAGTTGTATGCGAAGGAGAGAACAATATTCACAGAACTGTGGGACATGGTGTAAATCATGGGTTTTGCAAAAGAAAATATTGATAATAGCTGCTCCTTCTTTGGTACTTGCTATGTTCCCAGCTTGGTGCTAATCAGCACAAGACTGCGGTGAGATTGGTATCATGCCATTTTAGAAATGGGAAAACTAAGGTTATAAACTGACCGATTTCCCCAAGGGCATAGAACTCATAAATCTGACTTTGAATCCAGATCTAATGCAAAAATAAAAATGAAATATACAAGACACAGGCCTAAAATACTATCTCAACTAGAAATAAAAAGAGAATTAGAGGCACCAAAACACAGTTAAACAGGAGGAGTTAGTTCTGTTTGGGTTGTTGCTGTTGTTTTTTATTGTTTGTGGTATTCAGGCCCAAAAACAGAGTGCCCACATCAAACTTCATCCCCAGCCTTTTTTTATTCTTATTTTTATTTTGAGACAGACTCTCACGAAGTCACTAAATTGCATACACTGAGCTGGAAACTGCACTCTTCCTGCCTCAGCCTTCTAGAGAGCTGGGATTCCAGTTGTGGGCCACCACTTATATCGGTTCTGGGTGGCTTTTTTTGTTTTTTATGGTTTTGTTTTTTATAGCACGGTAGGCTCTTTTGCTTATTAGTAACCGTGACATATTTCCAAATTACAGAAAGAGTGCAGAATTCCCAAAACACAGACGTGATCAACGTTTGAGGAGATAGAATTGTGTGTTGCACTGATTTTATGATTACACTCTGCATACGTGCATCAAATTAATACCCCGCGCCTCTTAAAGATGGACAAATATGTCTTTCATTATTGAAATAATCATGAAAGTCAAAAAAGAGGTCTTCATCACTTTTGTACAGGTGCACTTAAAAAAAATAAACTTGAAGTTCAATAACTTCCCATTTGTCAAAAACCCAGTTAGCCACAGGCCGCGTTTGTGGGGCTGGCCGTGTTTTGGTTGTGTTTGCTGGAAGCATCATGATGAGCCGCGGTAAGGTTGCTGTGCAGGATGGCAGAGAGTGATGCCGGACGCTGTGCAGGTCAACCCCCGGGGCACACGCGGCCTTGGTGAAATTGCCCTTGCGCCGGCCGCTGGGGTCACGATGGAGAAGACAAAGCTCTGAAGTTCTGGGATAACTCAGTAAGCCTGTCACGGCTGCCCACACAACTGCCACCCACAAGGTGCCTGGCAACGCCCCGTCCTACAGCAGGGTGCAGGCAGAGAAGGACGCTGAGGCTGCCCAGGACCCTGATGCCATTCGGTGCACGGATGACTCGGGCGATTGCTGCACAGCCCCCTCTCCTTGAGAGCCTAGTGTCAGCTGCACAAGGCGGTTTCATCCCGGGAGAGAGACAGCGACCAGCAGGGTTCTCCAAATATTGTTTTCTTTCCTCATTTGACTGACAGGAGCGAGGTGACAGAAACAGTGTGCTTTTACAAAAAACGATGCCTCGCTCCGTGCGATTCCAACCGTGCAGCGGCAAGTGCTGCGTTCACAGGAACTCATCATGTCCCAAACAGAGCTCATTACCTCGCCCTCCTCCCTGTTCCTTCTCCCGGTTAATAGCCTCGCCATAGATCGAGCACCCCAGCTGGAGAGCTAATAAGGAGGCAGGAAGGAGCAGAAAGGCTTTGGGATGAAGAGCAAGATTTAATCATCATCTTCACAATGGAAAGGCTCAAGGCAATTTACCCAACTCTCCGCACTTCCGTGTCCTCTCAATGAGAACTGTAATTATTATAATAACAACCCGGATATATAGGCTTCTTCCTGCCCAGCATCGCTTCC